>JAPMOB010238697.1:0-56824 GCA_029875015.1 Lepomis gibbosus | reverse complement strand
CAGCTCCATGTTAAACCACACAGATTAAGAATGGGATGCCATTAACCTTCATGTGCATGTAAAGGCAGGCCACTCAAAACTTTTGGCTATAAAGTGTAGACACAAAGACTGAGAGGAGGACAATTACAGAACAGAACAAGGCAGATCTATTGCTGAATAAATTTGAGTGTGTGTGTGTGTGTGTTAGTGTTGTTCTGTTTTCTTATTTTCTAATTTAAACATAATCACTCATTTACATCAAACATCACAACACATTAAGCCAAAAAGCCTTTCTTGTGCTTATGCTGTGAATCCAGCTTGCTTTCCTGTAAATCAGCAAATCAACCCTGTTTTCTTGTTTTGGATACTTTTCAGTGTATGTATGTATAACACAAATCAGAATTGAGCTCTGAACCTTTAGGGAAATTCTTTTGTTTTTTGAACATACAACAACCATCATCTGTATAGTGGTACTGAAGAAAAACACAGATTTATTTTTATGGGTTACAAGTCAAGTAGTGCTGATTTTATGTCAGTGAAAAGGAGTAAACCTTACTGAATTAATGTTTTTCAAATACTGAAAGCACGAACCTCTTGCATGACCCAGAATACGTGAGTGGCAGCAGAATAGCACCGTTTCATTCCACCCTCAAGCTTTGCTGTCCTCTCAAGAGTGCTTCTTCGGGTGTTGTACATTCAAGCCACCACTTTGCTCTGAAAGAGGTACAGTTGAGCCTTGACCTGCATTTTGTACACTCTTTGGTAAGGGCCCTTTTGGTTTCACACACTATTGACCCTTGCAGCCACTCAGTTGTAAGCATATCCATATTTTCTCTTATGATCGTTATTCAAAGGGTTTCTTTTATAAATTGTTAATGGAAGCAAGCTGCAGACTGTTTGATGTAAAATGTTTGCAATGTTTACCGTGAAGGGTTGTTTTTAGATGGTATTTAGGATAGAACCCAAAGATTGATTCCCTGGGTCTCTGTCACATGAGTGTTTGTTCATCTGTACCACTGGGATTTATTTCCCCTTACGAACAAAAGGTACACCAATGTAAAATACAATAACCACATAATCTGTTTGTTTGCATGTATTCTTAACACAAACCTCAACTTCAAGAAGATGTTTGAACACGACGTTAGTATAACGAGAGGGGGTAATTGTCATCTCTTCACATGTACATCTCAACTTGTACAACCAGTAGAGTACCTACTTGCCTTTTCCCGGTGGATACTAAAAAATGGCCTCTGGTAATGACTCCGTTTTGGATCCCTCAGTTGCAGAATTAAGGCAAACTGGCGGGTTGAATTGATTCCTCTGCATCTTGTTCATTCAAGGTGACATTTTCATTTTCTATAGGGGGGTTCCACCTAAGTACAGGTCACTTTTGGAAGCTGTCAGACCTAAAAATAGAAATCATTTTCGGGATACACTAAGGCTAATCAGTGAATCACCATTAAAATGTGAAACATTAGGGAAAACAGGAGTAGCTGCTTTATTGGAAACTATTCCCACATTACATGTTTGTAAGTTCACCCTTTTGTTACTATAAAACATGGCGCAAATGGTCAGACAAAGCTGAAACTGGAAACATGTCCTAGGAGTCAAATAAAATATGTGAAGACATGTAACGTTGACCATTTGGTGATTTAAATTTTGAGATGAGACAGCAATATTTGGAGGGTGAATAGGCAGATAAGTATTTCATGGAACTTGGGAGCGTGAATAACGTACCTACTAACGTACTGGTAGCATCATTTCTCCATGCTGACATGGCAGCTGTAACATCCAAGTCCCAACTAAGGGCTGGGTATCTACTCCGAGTCCCCACAGCGCTGATGGGAAAGCAGGGAATGATGGTTGTAAGTCTTTTGGCTGAAAGGATCAAGCGGGATTTTATCGAGCAATAAGCTGGAGAGGGAAGTTTAAATGAGAAAGAAAAATAAGGCGGCTGTGCCCTGCGAGTGAGTGGAACAAATGGATTTGTAAGTTTTTCACTGCTCCCCACTGTTACCAGAAATGGGGAACGCTTTATGTCGTTTTCTGTCTTCTATTCTTCCTCTCACATAATGCCCACTCTCCACTGTTGTCCCGCCGTCACAGACATTTTGGAAGTTTCTTTTCTTTTAATATTTTACGTGTGTATTATCAAGGAGAATAAAGCTGGTACGTGGCTTCTCATCACCCCTGCAAAGTAGAAAATGCAGCTAGTTTTATCAGACGCGGACCGAAGGTGCAGTGCCTTTTGAGTCAGGTTTCGCATGGCAGCGTGCGACTGCTTGGCCGTGGCACCGCGCTCATTATCTTGGTGGTGTGTTAAATGGATTGCCAGACACCTCCAGTTCAAGTCTGAAAATACCACAAATGAAGTCATTTTTTGTGTTCGGGCGAGAGATACATCCTCAGAAAGTCCAAAGTGTCCTTTGGATTACTGTTCTGCAGATAAGCACTGGTTTTGGCAGACAGGTGGAAGTCAGCTATTTTTAGACTGCCTGGTGGGTGCAGTTTCACGACAGAAAAAATAGCTTGTGATGGAATTGCAATACAGTTTGTTCAGATGGCAGAAGACGTCAGGATGAATAATAACCATGGTAGAAAAATGCTGATAACTGAAAAGCATCACAGGCATGATTTGATGATATTGGAAGTTGTATTTAAGCTGTGGAAACATCAGACTACCAAATATCCTCCTTCCCTCCCACCAGCCCCCCCTCCCCAACACATCTTTCCTCAAGTTTTCTTTCCCACTTAGTGAGTCAACAGTCGACAGCTGGGCGTGGAGCAGGGGATCTCGTAGGGGGCTGAGGGTCTTATGTAACACTCGGTGTCAAGCTAGAGTGTTATTCAAGATTCATGGAAAATGTCTTGTGGAGCTCTGCAGAGCAAACAACGCTGACTAAGTTAGCACCGCGCTGGAGCACATGTGACAGTGTCCAGTGGGGATACTTCAACTTTAAGACATGGCGTTAATGGAAAGACTTGAGATTTATCTAATTATGTGTGGACTTGTCTGCGTGAAGCATGCCAAATACAGATTTGTAAAGGTTTGTCACACACTTGTTTCACCGTCTCAAGCGTTAATCTCATTGAATACATTCGAGAGTAAATACTACTAGCTATTGTGTAGGCGTGCTGGGAGATATGGCTACAATTATTATCACATCACTAAGATTTTTCCAATATCATACAGTACAATATGCAAATTTGTGCAAGCTAATTAAATGACACAATTGATGTTCAGTAAAGTGATCTGTGTTCCGTTATTATGCCCTTCTTGTTTTTTTTCTGTCAAGTTTTGATTAGTAAAGGTGCACCAAAGCTGTTTTTGGAACTGAGATGATAACAGAGCTCCTCATGAGCTACATGCTGTTGGCTGATAAGAGCAGCAGTTCTAAATAGAAATCATTTAGACATTCAGTCAAAATAGTCATTCATGTCAACTATTGTTATGTAATGAAACAATTACAGGATTGATTCCTGCAACCGCTATTTAGTTTTGTATTTAGAGTTTATGAAATCTGCTAGGGCAGAAATTCAGAAGTTAATAAATGATTTGCTTAATCCCAAAATTTTAGGTAATGTCATGAAAGTGCTCATTTTGTTCATCCAACAGTCAAGAAAATGATAATGTTTAGTTCACTATAGAGAAAGCAGCAAATCATCACAAATGAGAAGCTGGAACTAGCAGTGTTTGACATTTTTGCTTGAAAAAAGGCAATTACTGTAAGCAATTATCACACAGTTATTCATTGTCATTTTCTGTTGTTTGACAAATCAGTTAATTAACTAATGATTTCAGCTCTTATACGCACTAACAATCCTTTCTTAATAATAAAGGTAAAAAAAATGGCTTTGGCGACTTTTCAGTAAACACAAATAGTTGTCAACAGTGGGGTGATGTATCTTTACCAATCTGACATGACCGCTGTGTAACAATAGATGTCAGCAGTGAGCCTTGTCAGCCTTGTGAATGTGAATTTCTCTCCTGTCACCTCTATCTCAGGCACCCACCGAGGCTGGGCTGCTGTTCAGATGCGCCTCCTACATGAACTTGTGTACGCCTCCCGTCGCATGGGCAACCCCGGCCTGTCTGTACGCCACCTGTCCTTCCTGCTGCAGACCATGCTGGACTTCTTGTCTGATCAAGGTCAGCTCACAGTAAACAATAAAGAAAAAGAGTTGAAAAATAGCAATATTACACTCTCTTCTTTCACTGTAGAATTTAAACCTGTGAGGTGCTTCCAGCTTCATGCGAAGACTTCAAAAAAAAAAAGCCGCCCTGTCCTTTGGTGATTGCGGTATTATACCTTGTGCTTAATAGTATGCGATGCCCAACAAAGCCAGCTTTTTCTTGGCCGGTGTGCAACATTGTGCTCTGACCAGAAATCCTGTGCAACCAGGAGATAGCGTTTTTACTGAAGCAGTGTGAGCCACACGGTCCACTGGCCACACAATAGAGGCCAGCGTAATCCTTGGTTGGCTACAGAGCATGAGAATGGTGGGAGGGAGGGAGGGAGGGAGGGAGGGAGGGAGAAGAAGGTATGAACAAGATGAAGCAAGCTTACAGTATAAAATATTAAACATCAGCAAAGGGACCTCTGCAGCTGTTTTAGGGTGCTGCCTTTAAAGGTGTTCTTAGAAGCAGCCCTGCTGGAATAATATTACTCTCTACAGCCTTACAGAGATCAAAGGCTACAAAAACAATACCAAATGATGTAATTGCTACTGCTACTGTGTTGCGTGAGTGTTTTCTCACTATAAACTGACCTTGTAAGCTAAGTTCTTGCTCAATATTTTATTTTTATTTTTTGCTACAATAAAATAGCATTTCATTTTTACTTAGGTCACTTTTTGGGCTCAGAATGCTGCCATCTGCAGTTTGGGGTGCACTCCTTTGATTTCCTCTACTCTTGTCTGCAGTGTCATATTAATAATGTCAGAAAGGTTATTGTAGGTCGCTCTAGTGGATTAAGTCCTTATTGATGTGTCCTGGGGTTTGTGTGTGCGTGTATGTCAAGCACAGAGTAGAGTTTGGCAGGAAAAGACTTTTCTGGCTCTGACACAGTTAACGGCCTCTGTCCTAAGAAGGATAAGGACAAATGGGAAACCTGGAAAGGCATAGAAATTACAAATAAGTGGACAGTACTATTTTATTTAGGCACTTCATCGTCAGCAGTCATTACACTGAATAAATACATTGTAGTCCAGAAATGAAACTTTTAGATATTTACACGTACACCTACAATTGCTATGGATGTGTATGGACCGACTAGGGGTAAAGGGGGTTGCTCAGACACACATTGGTGGATGTGTCGCGGTGGGAATTGACCCATCAAGGCACGTGTCTTGTCCTCTGCGCCATCCCAACCCCAAAACTTCACAGTCACTTGTGGTATACGACTTGTGGCCTTCATCGGGGTCATCGTACGACACATATTCGTACGTCACATACGCAAATTTCAGCCAATAGGGTATGCACAGCTACGTTTCATATTATGGTCATGTGGTTTCAGGCCAGAATAAACCTGAACTGGTAGAGAGGCAAGGGGTGCTGCCTAATGATAGAAATGGGTGACACCATATTTGATCCTTACATAAGCATCTATGGGAAAGTTACCTTGCTGGAATACAGGAAGTATTTTCCAATAATGTGTGGTATACTATGAAAACAGCTAAAGATAAAGTTAGAACTAGCATTGAGGAACATCAGCACATACATTATGGGTTGGGATTTATTCAGTTGTAAGCCTCTTGTTAGTAACTTGTTGAGTATGGCGTGCTCTAACAACTCTTTCCCTAATGTCTCCATGTTGAAAGTCACCATAGGTCAGTCTTTGTTGACCTTCAGTACACAATAATCACGTAACTGTTGAGAAACAACAACAAAGCTGTAATACGTGTAGTGAAGATGATTTTTAACCGTGAACACAGTCTTGTATCGTCTTTATTCCTTTCAGAAAAAGAGAGTATGAACATTTAAACAGCCTGCTACTTTGTGGAGCAAAGTAACATTTTCACTCATAATGAATTTTTGTATTTGATGACAGTGATAATACCAAAGGTGGTATTCAAACATCGTGCGTGTAATTGTGTGCAGGAGTTGTTTAATTTGTTTGAGCTACAATGAAAAAAGAATTAAATTGAAAGGGAACTAAAAATAGAAGGATATGATGAGAAGAGCTCTAGATATTGTCTCTCTGATAACATCATGTATTAGTGTTGGTTGCTTAAGTCTTGTTCATTTTTGACAAATATCTATTACCTAGCCTGGGATTGTAGTGGGAAAATATAATTTCTTTTCTGTGCACGTCATCCACCTGAATTGTTTTTTTTCTTCCAAGGCCTCTCTGATGCCGATTGTACTTTTTCAAGTCCTGGCTGGTATCATTAGAAACATAGCTCAGAGCTGTTTTATGAAAGGCTTTACCCTTTAGCAGTGCTAGATCTCCTCTGGGTCATGACAAGGTGACATGGTAGGGTTCATTATAGCTGATTGAAGGACGGCCTGAGAGAATGGCATCAGTGATAGATTAAAAGAAACAACAATAAGGTGAAAAACAAAGGAGCAGCTAAGCGGACGAGGGTTTCTGTTTTTGTCTAAGGAGTCTGGTGGCTTTGAATGGAATTATATAATGACTGTTTCTGGTTAAACAAAAAAGGATCTTTCTCTTTAAAAAGGTATATCGCTGTAGGGATCCTTTCCGCTATGTTGTCAGACACTTATAATATAAATCTGAGCCTGTCAGTTGCAAAAACAAGCACTTTCGTAGACGCATTTTGGCGGGGCGCAATTGCCCGCAAGGATTACGTTGCTGCCCTGTTTGGCTGCTGCCTGCAGCGTGCTCTCTCAATACTGGACCGATTTTCAAAAATGTTGAACCCATCCATCCATCGTTAACCACTTATCCTGCGTACAGGGTCGCGGGGGCCTGGAGCCTATCCCAGCTGACATTGGGCGAAAGGCGGGGTACACCCTGGACAGGTCGCCGGTCCATCGCAGGGCCAAATGTTGAACCCATTAGTCACTTATACCCTTTTTACACCAAAATTAGTGTGCACTATGTGCAGTTTTATTAAAACACGGGTAAACCTGCTGAAATGGACGATTGACTCCTTTCACATTTCCAGCAGATGACTTTGCCTTTTCTGTTTTTTTTTCGTTTTTTTTTTCCTGATGCGTTATGTTCGAAGTCATGAATGCTGCCTTCAACACGGTAAGTAAACAGCTGAAAGCAGCAAGGAAACCAGCGACAATGTTATGATGGTTGCTGTTTGTAGCCCATAAACTGTGTTTAAACAATGTTTCTGTTTAACAGAAAGTTAGTGATCAGTAAGTGACAGGTGTGACGGTGTTTGTGTGCTCTGAAAGACGTCACAGCGTCGATATAAAGTCACGCAGCTGACAGACCTAGCATGCCTAATACTACATAAACATATGTATGTCGCACCTGAAAAGGGCCGAAAATTAGTGGTCCACCCAGGTGTTATGTTTCAGTCACTGAAGATCAGAGCTGGAGCCGATAAATACCTGTGACTATTGCAGAGTCATTTTTACTCTTTCACGCTGAAGACAAAAGGTTTAGTCTAGTGTAAAAGGGCTTTGAGATACAAAAATGGGAAATTTCACTTTATTAAAACACACTTAAGTAAGCTCTGTTTTAAGCTAGATGACTACTAACGATGGAAAACCCTGACGATTTTGGCTCTCGTCACTTCTCTAAGTATTAAATTGATATGGTTGTGTAGGGCTCATAGACTTGCAGTAGTAATTCCAAATACAGAGGATGTCCTTTTTTAAAAACAATAATAACATTTCCTGAGAGATGAAAGCCTGCTCCCCATGTTTTCCCATGAAAATGAAATACATTGATATCCATTTAATGTTCAAAGACCTCAAATAACCGTGTGCAGTTACCGTTACCTTGGCAGTTTAGAAATTTTAGTAAATTAACAATAAAACTAAAAACCATTTCTGTTATTTTGCTGTCTTTTATATAGTCTTCTTCTTTGAATCAGGGTAGTTCTCATGCTTAACTAATGGCTTTGCCAAAGTTGTGAGAGGTACAATTGTGTTTTATTCTTTTTTTTTTGACCTCACCACTGTCAGATTTACCAAAAGAAATTGTGTTATGATCTATTATGTCCTACTGCTGTTCAATGCAGTCAGGGGTGTATCTGTTGCAATTCAAAGTACACTTTCTACAAATTAGGAATGCAGTTGTGAAGAATACTAATCATCACCAAACAGTTTAATGTGGACATAAGACGTGAAGCTGCGGTCCACCTTGAGATGGCTGTAGGAATGTGTTTAACCAAATGGGATCGCTTTCATGTAGCCTGAAAGCAGATGTAGACAGATAGCTATTTAACCGATAATGTTAAAGGGGCACCACACTGGTTTTACCCAGTAAGATTAGTTTACCAGTCATTAGCCATTCCACTTAGCCTTTGAAAAAAGTAATGCATTGTGTGGCTCTGGAGGAGAGAAAATAACCCCAATACTGTCAGGATTATCTCTGCTAGGCTTTGAGATGAGATCTTTTTAATAATTATAAATTGGGGGCATGGAGTAGGAAATAAATGGGCATTTACCAGGCAGTCTGGTTCTAACAGAAATACCCTATCTAGTTGCATTATGGGAAATATAGGAACCAGTTTTATGAGAACCTGTATCTGGGACTAAACGATCTTGGCCTCTGCTGCTGCAATTGCTTTTGAGTCTTCCACCTTTTTGAAAGCTCAAAAGTACCAAATTGCTAAAGTACCCTATTAAGATTTGTCTTTATTGGAATTGTTTCCATAATCACTTGCTTTGCATATTTATAGATTTGCTGCAGTCATTTCATTGCAGTAGCTGGTTGAATCACCTAATCAACACTTGATTTGAGAAAGCACAACAATGGTAATTACTTCATTTTCATCAAAGTGCCAACCCTTGACTTTCCAGTAACTGGCCTCCCACCCACGCGAGCACATGCAGAGGATCATTCCTGGGTCAGGAAACAGTCACAAACAGTAAACTCACAAATAGAGATGGAAGATGGAAGTTTGGTATTGTTTAGTGATCTATCAGAAAGAGTAATGTCACTCTTTCAGTTGCTCAGTTTCCAGTCTACAATGATTCTTTTGTTTTTTTTGAACAGTAGTGTTTATTGTTTTCATGATTTATGTTTCACTTGAAGTCATTTTTTTTTGCTGCTGGCTTTTTGCTTGAAATACCCCGCAAAAATCTAAATTATTCATAAAGCTGTTGACATGTCTGTTTGCGGTCTGTCAGTAGTTTTTATTTCACAATATAATTTGATAAATCACCCTTTGAAAATGTTCCTATCGTATGTGCTGTCATTAAAGGTATTTCAAGTAGTTTCACCTCTTCTCAGTGGTGTCTATAAAGTGTCTGATGGTGTGTTCACATACAACGCAAATTTAATCCTTGCAACGCTTTCCTTGTGGGTGTTTTTCTTGCTGGAGAACTGCCAAGTGTTCACACACAACCCGATAACGTGAATAAACACAACCCGCGATTACTACAGCTGTATGAACCCACAGTAAACATTTTACTGTGATTTTATTGCATTAAACGGTGAAACAGATGCCGAAATAACTACAACATGATACTAATTTGTTAAACATATTTATTTTATGCTCAGGTCTGTCAGCAGGACGACAGCTTTTTAAATCTTTGGTTTCTGAATGGAGTTCGGGTCGATCGGGGCTATGCTATGCTAACTTGTTCACATTAATGTACAACAATAGCTGGGAAGTTACAGACACATATTTTCTGAACTCACCAGGTAGTTCAAAATCCTCGCTTTCCTTTCTCCAAGCAATGTCCAGTGAAGATAAATCTACGATGTAATCCCAATAACTAAAAAGTAAAAAGCTAATTTAATAGAAGCAGTTAACTCTGAGCTCCTCCTGCGGGTAAACGGCATAGTTGTCAGAGCATAATCCAGACTGACTATGGTTGTTTATTTGTCCAAAAGCTGTAGCTCTGCTCCCGGGCTCTTTCTTCTACACTTCCCTGTAGTTTAGCAGCTCTCTGTCAGCCAGCGGTGTTTCACTTCCCTGCTCTGCCTGGTCCTCTCCAAATAACGCTCTTCTGGACGCATCTCCCGCACCGCCCCGGTTTGCTTTCACTGTGAACTCACCATAAGACTGATTCTCCATGTGAATATAGAAAGGTTCTTAACTGTACTGCAGTTTTTTATTTATTAAACCAAATTATTAAATTCTTTAAAAGGATCAGGAGAATGATAGCAGTGTTTCTTCAGGACATGCTCAAAGTTGAGGACTGTAAACCAACCACTTGGTGACCACTCTATCATTCAGTCTGACATCAGCTTCTAGTTTGCCATTTTCTTCCAGAACAGAAAATGGCTAATTAAATATGATCATTTTAATCATTTGCTATGTCACTTTTGCTGTGCACTCCAAGTTGTGCAGCAGCCAAGTCTCTCACATTGCTTACAAATATACAAATATAATCTCCACATATTTCAATGGGAGGATGGGACTCCTAGTGTTCAGATGGCGAGTTGATAAAATACACTTTACTGCGAAACCCTTGGAAAAAGGCAGAATATTCAAGACAAATTTTCTATGCACATGCAGATCGTGTTTTAAGAGCAGGTGTTTCAGTCACTGGATTCAGCCTCAGTTGCTGCATCAGTGTAGTCCATGCTTTGTACCATGGCTGTGGCTGACTTAGATAATATTTCCCAACTTCAGTCCCTAATATAAAAGCCCTAATTGGACATTCAGAAGTCTGCAACCTCTAGTTAAGTTATCTTTCTTTTTTCACCTTTAACCACTGACTGTATTGTCCCCTCTGGGATCTTCACTAAATCATTGTACATGCATCAAACAGCTTTGATTAGCATTTTTATAAAATGGTAATTAAGAACCATTATTAAAACAATCACACTATGGTTCTGGGTAAGTGTATGCGATGATGAGCCTAGATTTCAACTGCTCCCAACAATTTTCTTCTAGTAGAGATAAGCCATGCTCCGACTGATGTTTAATGCAACCAGGATTTTTCAGTGTGATGTGCTTGGGGCTGTGAAGAATATTTTGTTAAAGAAATACCACATTGTGTCAATATATTTTTTGCAAGTTAGACAGTGGGCGGGAGTTTTCCTTTGTTAAAGAAATACCTGAAAGCATACGGTGCCACTGGACTACAACTCCAAATAGATCCTATACGATCCTAATAACCATCATACAAAGTGAATATTTTATAGTTTATATATGCCTTTCAGTGTTTTCACTACTGCTATCATATTCTTTTTATCAGAGCTAGATGTGCATACTCTCATATATTTACAGCAACGTCAAAATTTAGGTGTTGTGCGACAATCTCATTGAAACTGAACCCACTGTAAGGTACACAGAGACCTGGGATCACAAGTTTCTTATGCTGTTATTCGATATGAGATTTCTGTGCCGAGCTGAGCCGTAAGCAACCTGAACAAACTTGTTTACTCTGACATGTGCTGGTTTGCACAAACCACAGTGGTGCCGGCTGTGTGCAGCTCTTCATCTAACACCTCACACAGCTGACCAGACAGTGCAGAATACGTCCAAATTGTGTCTGGTTGTTTTGACAAATAGCGCTGCTAAAGAAGTAGATTTTACATTACAAAGAAGAAGTTTTTAATTTACAGACATACCTTTTACAGACATAGCTTTTAATTTACAGTTTAGTGCAAGACACTGCTTGTTTGAAGGGAAGGAGCCTGTCAGGAGTTGGCCTTGGTTGGCCCTGCTAACAAGGAGGACTACAACTGCGCGGCTTGGTAGGACTATCCCCTGCCGTGAGGACACAGTGGAAACGCATTACCAGCGCTCCACGCTTAAAGTAGACTGACCAGGGCATGTGAAAACACAGCTTCAGTGTTCTTTCTTCAGCCTTAGCAACTCCAAAAGTGGTAATCTTTTGGGTTATTCTGTAGAAACTCCTTACTGTTCGGTAAAAACAACTAGGTGGTGACTTAATGTGTAGTGGAGTCTACAACCTACCCAGAGCCAGCCGATGGAGTTAGCAACAAGGTGAAGTGATGGTAATAAGCCATGACCGAAGTGAGAAAGAACAAGAGGCACTTATACGCACACAGAGCTGCAAAAGTGTGAACACGACTGAAGCAAGAGTGGGAATTGTAGAACAGTAAAACTTGAGCTTTAATGCTTCATTTCGGGGGCAACAGTAGAGAGGAGACAGAAGAGGTGAGGCAGGGAGGGAGGGAGGAAAACGGAACACTTTGTGCATCACCGCGTACTTGAAAGACTGCAGTTTTGGTGCATCACCTAATAATGAATCAATGCGTTGTCTGCCCTTCACAGAGTGTCCCTCAGACCAACTCAAATCATATTATATTCCTTTTTATCGAGCTTAAGCTTTCAAAACAGTTTCCAAACACACACATGTGACACCTACTGCTTTATGAATAATGTTAGATCTGTCCTGACAAACGGGGAGGCATTAACCCGGCTAAGTACAAAAGATGCTGTCAGAATACCTGAGCCCTCTCATTACTGTCACAATAATTTGGATGGTACGAGCATTGTTTCACTGTTTATTCAGAAATGAAATGAATGTTTGGTCACGTCAAGCTGTTGACAGTGGAGCAGTAACAAAATGGTTACCAGGAAAGAAGACTTGGCAAACAAACTTGTTAGATGAAGGCAGATTTAACAGGTGCAAATTTGACTCTTCTGTCGAACAACACGGTGATGTAAACTCAGGTTTCAGAGAAGAGGATTCAGAGCAGACTTTTACCCGACGCTGCCTTTCATCCTGCCTTCAATTGTTCTTGCTCTTGACGGTTGACACTTGGAGCTGAGATTCTTTCGTTTGGGGAAGCGTATGAAGTGTTGAAGCGATGGACCTTTTCTCCCCTCTTTTTGTTAGGTGTAAAACATGTTTCATTGCTTATCTGGACGGTGTGTTCCAGCTGTCAGGCTAACAGTGGGCTTTGTTGTGTTTGTCTGGGCAGGGCTCCTGGTGAAAAGCAGGGTAGAAACAAGTCAAGAAATAGTTTTTCTCCTAGTTTAACCCCGTGGGTTTGATTATCTAGCACATCAAGCTGACCTCAAGAAACTAGTCCTGACAAAGGACAGCTAAACAAATATTTTGCTTTCAGGTGAATATTGCAATTGAGCAGACCACAAACACTACAGCCAATGCCCAGATGACCCCTGTCATGTATATATGTTTTGTGCAAGTGGAAATTAAGTGGTCAGCGCTAAAAAAAATGCCAAAAGACAAACCAAAACCAACTGTCCTCTCCTTTTTATACTGCTGTAAATAAATATCAATGGTGCTCTGGCTTTGTTAGCCTTTGAAAATGTTGCTGCCAAATATAAGGAGAGCTTGCACTATATGGGTGGGAAGAGTCAGTCAGATAGTGCTCTGTCACCGACTGACTCCACTGCTAATTCAACATGTTGAATGGCCTAAGCCTATGCAGGCATTCAGGCAGAAATCAGCTCTGCGTTAGAACAGTACAGGGGTCTGTGTAGGTGGGCGCTTTTTGCTTCAGGCACAGGTTAGACATGGTTTATAGTAGTCTTGACACGGGATTTTACAACTGTTAGACATAAACTTATTATGGCAAAAGTTAATTTGTCTTTGAGGTAAACAGTAGAAATAATCAATGCAATCTACCTGTAATGTGCGCTTGCTTTTATTTGATGGCTACAGCAGACCAGTGACCCGCGCTGCGTCACCCAACATTTCATTTCATTTGTTTGATCTAAGTTTCAAAAAAAGACACATTAAAACTGAATTTGATCCACATTGATTTTATTGTTTCATGAAAGAAATAAAACATTTTAATTTTAGGTTATTTTTTTATTCTTGGCAAAACACTTTATGGGTACATAATCAACATTTAAACAAAAAATAATTTTTTCCAATCCTAAACAGACGTCTGCTGCAAACACTCGTACAAATGTTTCATCAATCACAAAAGCTGGGAGTCAGGACGACAACTGAGCTAGTCATCTCTTACTATTTTATTCCTTCTGTGCTATATCCTCTTGATTCCTTCCTTCCTCCATCCATCACAATCTCACTTTATTTCCTCCTTTTCCCTCCCTCCATTCCTTCACTCTAACCGCACTCCTTATATTCCTTCCTTTTCCGACTTCACTCTGATCTACTGGTGGTGGGTTTCTGGTTCCCAGTCTGTACACATATTAACATATTCATGTGGACAATTTTCTTGGAATATTTTTCCTGTTGCTAGGAGACATGAAAACCCTTGGACTCAAAACAAGCATCTCATCTCATCTACAGTATATATCTTAGGTAGCTGAAAAAACCCTTCCTCTTTTAAATTATGCAATAAGGTTACAGTTTATTTTCCAGAATTGCTACAGAACAGCTGTGAACATTGTAACTGGCCTCCCTACATGTTTGTCAGCGGTGGACCTTAGATTGACTGCGAGCCACACTCCATTCAGTAATGACATGCGAGCCTGGAAGTTAGCTCTCACATTGAATGACTGCACAATGAGGTGAAGAAACACAAACTTCACATTAATACAAAAATAATACAAATTTCACTTAACACAAAAGCTTGCATTCCAAAAACATCATAAGGTACAACAATGAGGGGTTATAGATCTGTATGACATCTTTTCATTTTAATGTTCTTGTCTCCTTGATGGACCCCCATGAAACTTGCAGAGCCAAAGGAAATTGTATGGCTGGGTAAGCAGTAATGTTCCCTCAAAAAGGTATTGATGGTACAATAAAACTGTTATTGCTGAGCGAGAGACACCTCACAGGTCATTAATGTCTGGTTAATTTATATCACGCACAAAGATGAAGTCTCTACAGTGGAGATAGCATTTTGATTGTCCGAGTGTGGGTTCAACTGTGTTATGTCATAATTGTTGCTGCCTGATATTTGGATAATTCTTTCTATAGATTTATTTACACTGAACAACATTCTAAACGCAACATTTTTGTTTTTGCCTCCATTCATCATGAGCTGAACTTAAAGATCTAAGACTTTCTCTATGTACAGAAAAGGCCTATAGGATGTACTGCCAAATTCTCGGAAACACCTTTGGAGAGACGGCTTATGGTAAGAAGTGAACATTCAATTTACGTGAAGCTGCTCTGGTGAACATTCCTGCAGTCAATGGCACACTCCCTCAAACATCTGTGGCATTGTGCTGTGTGATGGAATAACACATTTTCGAGTGGCCTTTTATTGTGGCCAGCCTAAGGCACACCTGTGCAATACCCATGCTGTCTGATCAGCATCTTGATATGCCACACCTGCAGGGTGGATGGATTATCTCAGCAAAGGAGAAGTGCTCACTAACACAGATTTTGACAAGTTTGTGAACAATATTTGAGAGAAACAGGCCTTTTGTGGACATAGAGAAAGTCTAAGATCTTTGAGTTCAGCTCATTATGAATAGGGGCAAAAAACAAAAAACTCTGGCCATGTGCTCACTGGTTTTCCTACTGTCATCTGCTCCTACATGTATAGAGAAGAAAGAGGTGACCCAGAGTCTGGAGAACTACACCTCTAAGTGTCCAGGTGGTATGGAGGTCATCACACTTCCTGATGGCTTGAAGCTCCCTCCAGTGCCCTTCACTAAACTCCCCATTGTGCGGTAAGAAATGAGTGTGAGTTGTTGTTACTTTCATGTATCTTGTCACATGTTTGCTAGATGCCATCTAAATCAGAAATCTGGAGCAATTATGCCATTGCCACATGAAGGTTTGGCAGTTAGTTAGCCATTACTGCTAAAAGATTGTGTGTCACGTGAAAAAAGCTCTGAATATATAATTGCCGCTTTTAATCTAAATTGCTTTGAAATTAGGCTCTCCATTAATCTTTCATGAAATGTTAATTTAAAAACCATTTCTCAAATTGGGATTTATCCTCTTTTAAAATTGTTCAACTGGAAATTCATTTTGTCAACAAATCTCATTCAAAAAACCCCCCAAAACACAATTATTCTGTCTCCATACTATCCAAATTCTGCAGCCTGTCATTGGTATTCATATGGTACATCTTGAAAATTGGTCTAAAATGAGGTATAATTATTCACTTTTATTTCAGAAATAGATTTAATAAAACTTCTGGACACTGTAGTTTTTATACAGTCTAAGGAACTGCTGTATATTCATTGGGTACTATCCCAATGCAGCTCCTATAATATCGGGTATTTGCCTAATCAAAAACATTTTCATTTTGTTCAGTTACCAAGTTGCTCTCGGATTTGACATTAGGGGCAGCTGATATGGTCCTTTTAACGGGCAGAAGGGACGTCATCGCCGGATAAAATAAGAAGCTGCGAGCTGAATGTTTGGACTCTTCTCTTAGCAAGTGAGAAGGAAATATTCATTAGCGTCAGGGTTTAGCAAATCCCTGTATGTTGCCAACATATGTATCTGAACTCAGAGTCAGGCACCGTTGCACCCAGATCAGTTTTTACATTCATCACGCAAAATAGCTGAAGACACATCAGACACATGATGACTGACCTGAACGAATTCAATCTTGTTCTGCATCAATGAAGGAATAACTTACATTTACATTACATTTACAAATTTGGCAGATGCTTTATCCAAAGCGACTTACATTTGAGGAACAACATACAAGCATCAGGAAAGTAAGAAATCTACACGTGACTATAGATACGAGTAACAGCAGTAGTAAATACTAGTAAGAGCTATTAGCGCATTTGTCATTAATGGTATAGATACCTATGGGAAGAAGTAAGAGTGAACGAATAGTGCAAACAATTCAAAATAATTGGAGATAGAAGAAGAAGAATAGATAGAAGAAGTCCATGTTAGAGGTTAGGGGTTAGAGGTGTTATAAGAGGAAGTGTTCTGGTAGGGGTCAGTAACAGGAATTCATTATTCATGAGCTAGTACTGTGATTGGTTGGTGGTACTGCTTCCCTCAAGAGAAACAATGGCTGCTGAAAAAAACAAACCAAACCAAACCACTTTGAGAGTTACAGGTGATACTGAGTATCATTATTTGTGTCCAGTGTGACATCACTCCAATGGTTCGTTGTCAGTGGCTTGTTTAAATGGTGTCATTTAATAAAACACATGAAAAAGGTGTTAAAAAAGTGAGGATACCAGCTTCCCTAGTGACAGCTATCAGTGCTGTTCACATAAATTCACAGGCTTTAGAATTGTACTGCAGTGAAAACCGCTGTTCTGAATAAAACATTTTTGTCCTTTGAACCTCTAAAGTACAGATTTAGAAGAAGCTCACAAAAGCAGCTGGACTGTTCTACCAGATATCTGTAGAGTCCTCAGATTTTTTTTTTTGAGTGTGAAAATAATCAGGTTATGTTGGTTGTTTTGCACAAACTGCAGTTAGTAGGTTACTGTGGAAGCAGACGTGCTGGAGAGCTGGAAACAAACCAAGAGAAACCAGGCATTGTAAAAGAAAGAAAAAGTATAACTTTCTCTCAAGTTCTCATTGTGTCTTAGACTCTTTGATTGTACAAGTCATTAGTGCCTAACCGTAAAGCCTTTTATTGTGAAATGCTCGACATATTAATGAGCAACAGTAACCTTCCTATAGAACTGCGGTTTCACATGTGCTGTAGCCTTTGTCTTCTCGATTACATTGTCAAGGTTTCTGTGAATGAGTTTATAGGCCCCTGCTCCCTGAAACTGAGGAGTACACACTTTCAGTTCAAGTGTCTGTACTTTTTATTGGTTTGCTGACTTTGTAACCTTTAACAGAGAGTTGTTTTATAAATCACTATACTGTTATAATCACGAATATTTATCACATACACTTCGATTATGCCTGCTGCTGTAGCTGTAAAGCTACCGACTAACTTACTATGCGAACGTCACCATTTTTTGATCATTGGTGATCCTTTCTGCTTTGAAATGTGCCTTAAATGCAGTTGGGAAATAATACTAAATCGTCATTGTGCTATTTCCTGTGATGCCCAAACTAGATCAGTGAAGCTCCTCAATCTGCCCGTCAGTCTGCGTCCTCACAAAGTGAAAGGCCTGCTGGGACAGAACATGTCCACTGCCAGCCCTTTCATCTACTCACCGATCATCATGCACAACAGAGGAGAGGAGCGTTGTAAGAAGATAGGTAAGCAAACGTCATTTCTGTCCTGGCCATGCAAATGTATTTGGTTCATCTCAACATACTTTACATTCGCACACACGTAATAGCCCACCGCCATTTGGGTTTGGTGATTATAAGGATTCATCCTCCACATGAATGTGAAATGATTGAGGTTTAAATGCTGACTTTCAGCGTTTTTTTTATGAAGCTTTCTCTTTGAAGGTTCTCATCTTCCTTCCCCGCCTGTTCATGACCATAATTGAGCATCGTTGATCCTTGCTGAAGACGGGTCCATATACAAAATGTCCAACAGACCTCTTGACCAATGTTTAGTGTTTAGTCATGTGGACCAGGTTTCCAGTGCTGAACTATAATCTTCTTGGTTGCAGTTGAACATGCAAGATGCGTTTTTTTGCATATACAATACAATGACAATACATTCATTGATTCATCTTTATTTTCTATACAGGATTTCTGTTTATGTGACAATTGGTACATTTAAAGCAAAGTATTTGTAATGATTCATCTGGGTTTGGGTGTCCTCTCCCAAGAAAATTGTTTGCTAATACAAAAAATATGCAATGTCACATCATTTTGGACCATTACTATTACCATAACTGTGTAAAAAATAGTTGGAAAAGCTAGAGCAGATTATGAGTATACGGCATCCAAAAAGCTTGCAAAAAGTCATCTGGTTAGTTTTGATGCTCTCCACAATGATTTTATATTCATGGCATTGCACCCAAGCCATTTAGGGGCCTTAAACTTTATAACTGCAGAGACTAGGGATGCACCGAAATGAAAATTCTTGGCCGAAGCCGAAACCGAATATAATGAAAAAAATTGCTGAACACACCAAACAAGTACATTCAAGTTTTTTTATTACATTAAATTTTATTTTGCCTTTTTTTTACCACTGCATAAATTAAATAGTCAAAATGTGCTTTTTGCTCAGTTTTTCCCACAGGATTTGGAGAGACTATGGTGGGTGGGTCCGAGGCCCGAGAGGGTCCGGTAAAGTAAATTACATGTGTGCATTTACTTTTAATGGACACATGTAATATGTTTTAGACTTTCTGTGAATATAATCCAATTAATCTTATTTCCATCCTGTATACCTTATTTTATACACCTTATTTTAAAAACTGGACGTTGTCACATGTGTATCCTCGCTCTAAATTCATCAAGTCCGACCCAGTTTGATAAATAATGTTGGATCTCTCTTCAGGTAGGACTCTCATACGGCAATTCTTGTCTTTGTAAAGAGAAAACTGACTGGATAAAGTTGCTAACCTGCCTGTCAGCTCGCACCGGTCCGTTTCAGTTTATTTACCATAAAGGCTTGAATACGTGTGCACTCCAAATGTAGGTGCAGCTAGCACCTTCTCAGAAACGAGTGACAGAAACACTTTTTCTGCAAACGACGTCTTTCTCGGACACTTTAAAATGCTTCCACACTGTCGACATGTCAACAGAATTGTTAGGTAAAATTTATTATGTCTTTTGACGCATTAGGCTGAACACCGAAAGTGCTTTTTTTTTTTTTTTTGCTATTTTCGGCCGATTCATTTCGGTGGCCGAACATTCGATGCATCCCTAGCAGAATCATTATAGTTGGGACTCTTAATTTACTTAATTTACAGTAGGGCTGCACGATATTGGAAAAATCTAACATTGCAATATTTTGCTTTTCTGCGATATATATTGCGATATGAAAGAATACAGGAAGTTTCACCAGATTACTTCAGTTGCTCTATTTGAAAATAGAGCATCCTAAAAGAATTGATCACCTGATTGAGAATAATATTAGGATTGCTAGTTCACTGTGCAAGCAGAGCCTGCTTGTTACTCACTAGTTACGAACTGTAAACTGAGAACTCTTAAATCGGAGCAAATGATGTTACATCTGACAAACTTAAAATGAGAACTGTCCAAGTTTCCCTTTTCTATCAAGCAGCAAAAAAGTTGAGCTGGTTGAGTTAATTTGACTTGCTTGATATTGCACTGTTCTGCGATGTGACTATTGCACAAGAGCACATTGCGATGACAATGCGCCGGAGATATATTGCGCAGCCCTAATTTACAGATTGTTGTTAATCTTTTCCTCTGCTCTGCAAGCTTCCAATGTCAATTTCTATTGCTCTCTCTCATTTGCTCACCCACACACTTGCTAAAAACATTACGCACTTACGCTGCTCTAATAACAACACCTATTATGTCGATTAGACGTCCTTTGAAGAATGAGGAGAGGAAGCTAGCCAAGCATTGAGTGTTACCTTGCGAGTGAAAGTCATTAGTTGTGCATTGATAATAATAAAAGTGTGAAATTTTTGTAGCTGCGATTATTCATTCACCGTAGCGGTGCGCTGACCCTGTCATCTGTCATGTGCACACCACAGACTGCCGGCGCTGAACTTCCAGACTTCTGAGTTCCGCCTTTTGCATACCGTCAACATTACCTTATCAATTAACATAGAAAATCAAGTTTTGACATTTGTGAATGGATTCAGAATCGTCCACGTTGCAATGCATTTAAGAATCAATCCCCCCCCCCCCTCCATAGCACCAATACTTTTTGTTTGGTTGAATATCCTTAGCAGTCCTTGACTGGCTGAAATCTATAACCTGTCGACATCAGTAGTATTTTCACTTAGATTGAGGTTAAATCAAGATTTTACTGTTTGCTCCTTAGTTGGCTTGATGTTTTATGTTCTAGTTTCCCTTCCATTGATATTGACAACATCCTATCATGGCAGAAACAAGAAGGATTCCTTATGGGGATGTCATTGCATAGGCTTTTAATGGGACCCCAGATAAGTCTCTCCACTCCAGGCTCATCTCTGTTACCCTGTCAAACTCAATCACTCAGTCAATTCTACCTTAATGATGATATTGGCCAGCTGCTGTCATTTGTCTCTGATGGTATGTCTGCAATAACTATATCCAGTGTATAAGGTATACATAAATACTGTAAGATTTCTTTGTCCACAGACTAACAAGTCAGCTCAGGTTGTAGACAACAGCAACATGTTGCCAGTGCTGAGTCAGGGACAGCATGCCGTGCCCCCTTCATCTCTTAGCACTTTGAAGCCCTTTGAGGTCCGTCCCTGGCCCTTTGAAGCAGAGGTTTCTGTCTTTTGTGTCAGAGTATATTTTTATCAAAGCCCAGTTGTGAAATCAATACCCAGCCTAACTCACAGAGCAATTCATAAAAAATATGACAAATACTGATGCCATTTTTAATATAGTCAGTCGGATTTGTAATGTAATAATGGTACTGCTTTCACTGCAGCATTTTGTCATTTACATTAGTATTCTTCCCTGTTTTTTCATTTTGTCATGTCGTTTTGTCATTTACTCTAAAATTGTTGCTTTTTTTTTTTTGGTAGTCTCAGTCTGACTAATAACCAAAGCCTTTGAGTAGTTTGTGTCTTCTTTGCTTGCGTTAGAAAAGTGTTTCTTTTTTTTGCGTTTTCCATGCTGATATTAGTCTATAATTTTGTGTAAACATCAACCTATTTTACCTCATCAGGTTATTACCCCATTAATTTAACCATTTTTATCTAGATTTTGCACTCATATAACCATTTTATGATTATTAGGTTACCACATTGTTACCAAATATAACTATAATATCACTAACTAGTTTTGCTTCGTAGGTATCTTTAAATGTGTTTCCCTATTATTCCACATTGTTTGTGGCCTCTCATTTTCCAGTGACATACCTTTTAATCTAATATTACCCAGACATACCCATTGTAAAAACCTAGATATTACCTGGTTATTGCTTTGGTGATTAAATAGTAGTACTTAATTCTTACATTTTTATTATCCAACTATTACCCTATTATTATCATGTAATTAACAAGCTTTAATGTAAAGCAAACAGCCAATACCCATACCAAGCTGCTCTTTTCTTTGATCAGGATATACAGATGTTGCAAGACAGATATTCCTCTGGTGCAGTACGTTGTTGTGAGGCTTTGGAGATTAATTCAATCTTGCCTTTCCCTCTCAGTCCGTTTCCCTCTGGGGGGCTAGCGGCAAGCTAACAAAGTTAAGATTCTCTCTTAATTCCCTCAAGGCTTCTCCCAGCACACCAGAACTGTCTTTGAACAATGGGTCAACTGCATTCATCACACAATGACGACTTGTGGGCATGGCCTATCATACAGAACACAGTGTTATTTCTGCTTTCACAGACAATTGCAGGCAGGGCTGTATGATATCAGCCACAACCTTATTTGCCCGAATTAATGTCCTAACACAGGTTGGAATATTTAACCTGAAAAAGAAATGTAGGGTGTAGTATGTTCTTGCCATGTCATACTTGAAAAGCGCACTGTAGGAAGATTCTTGAGGATTTTATTATGCTCCCATATGAGCCAGGCTGTAAACCTTTACAGCTTTAGAGTAAACTATCCCTTCCCACTCATTCATTTAACTATATGGGGAACCAAAATCTTTAGTATTCCGTGCTTGGCTCTTGCAGATGAGGTGTGTGTGTGTGTGGACACTGCCGATATATGTGCATGTATTTTCTTGCTTTTTAAGTCACATGCTATGAATCAGGTTGATGTTCAGCCATAAAAGAAGGGGTCCTCTAATGGGAGACTGTTTTCCCTATAATTGCTCTGAGGCTCAATTTTAAGAAGTGTGTAGTCTACGGCTATCCATTCTCTTTGATGTGGGTGATAGGCTATCTATGATAGTGGTACAGGGGCGTCTTCATAGGGGAAGCAGGGACACCGTGTGGTCTTTAATGGCTCGGACAATGACACATTTTCTATTGTTTTGGCTCTGTATACAGCGTTTTTCCTGGCTCCAAATGAAGCACTGATGGTACCATCCAGTTACATGCACAAACATGCATGTGCACCGTGTACTCAACTGGGTCTAGCAAACACTTTTTATAAGCAAAGTATTTTAAGAGTTCTAATAATTATATGCTTGACAAAAAAGTTTACTATGAAGACACAAGTCAGTTTTGCAGAGAGCTGGAGGCGGGATCAAATTGGGCAGAGGTGGTCACCACATAATTCTCTATTCAGCAAAAACCCTGGTACAGCTATGAGGTTAAAGTGCTGACTTGGGGGTGCTCACATCCATAGTTATGTTGAGCAGTGTAGGACTTGTTTCATACATCGTCTCCTAATTTTAGAAGAATATAGCTCGGCAGTGATCCTCAAATGTGTTTTTTTGGCCAAGTCACCTGACCTCAGTCCAACAGAGCGTGTTACACTGGCTGAAACCCAGATTGAAGGCAAAAGATTTATTAATGTCTTCTTCCCGGCAAGATTTTATTTTTTGGCCTAGTTTCTCTTTCAGGATTCCACGGCATCATGATTTAACAAGAGAAATAAATGCAGAGTGGCTAGGCAGCCTCAATGCCAGTTTGCCCCAGTGGCCACCCAAGGTATTGCAACACAAAATGCTGTGTTGTAGTGTGTGCTGTGGCCCAGGAAAATGTAAAACTGTTGAAAGGACACCCCAATGGCAAACAAGATAATTGACCACTCTTTGTGTTACAAGTTTTTAAACCATGGTAGTTTTTTAATTTGCAAAACTTTCCCACTAGAAAAAGTATTATGGGCTAAGAGAAACTGAGCAGGGAATGCCAGGGGGAGAAAAACGAACACCAGAAAGCTCATGTTTTATGTTTAATTCAGATGACTGAGTGTCATCTGAGTTTGGTATGTTGGTGTGCAGTTCTTAATAATCCACGGTCAACATGATGGTCTGGGAAAAACCAGCTGGATATTTCAGATTGCTGCAATGTTGGGGCAACAAAGGCCCCTATCATAGGCCCCTTTCAGATCAACAATAATAATTCTGCTTTAAGAGACACAACAGCGTGCTAGCCTCGAAAACCCAGCTGTAATCTAACATTAACTTAGCTCTCCTTATTAGCTAGTCTCCTTACATGCTTGCTAATAACTTTTTAAGCTGGTTCTCTGACATTGACAGCGTTGTGTTGGACAGATTTGTGCAGCAGTGTTCATGAGGTGGGGCGGCACGGTGGTTAGCACTGTCGCCTCACAGGAAGAAGGTTGTGGGTTCAAACCCCCGGTTGCCCCGGCCTTTCTGTGTGGAGTTTGTCTCCCCGTGTCCGTGTGGGTTCTCTCCGGGTCTCTACCTCCCACCATCCAAAGACAGGCTAGGTTAATTGGTGTTTCCCAAATTGTCCTTAAGTGTGAATGTGAGTGGTTGTTTGTCTGTATGCCTGTGATGCGACCTGTCCAGGGTGTACCCCGCCTTTCGCCCAATGTCAGCTGTGGTAGGCTCCAGACCCCCCCCGCGACCCTGTACGCAGGAGAAGCAGTTGACAATGGATGGGTGTTCTTGAGGTTCTTGAGGGAAAGGGAGAGAGAGGGACGAGCGAGAGGATGTGCTGCGCGAATGCGCTACGGCGCTCTGCAATCAAATATGATTGTAAATATGCTTAGTAAAACGGTCAGCGTTAATATGCATGTATGGGAAACACTGTGTATAGCAATAAAAAGAAAAAAAATGGATTCACTCTTGCTGCAACGCAATGCAACTTCATCCCTCAAGTGTCACATGTTTGGTAGAGGACCCAATTGTTGAGACAAAATTATGAATGAAATGCCCCAAACGTCCCCAGTCAGACTCGTCAATGGACATTTCGAATACATGGTCAGCATCTTTAAGCTCTAGGTCACTGGTACAGCTGATACAGACATCACAAAGACATAAAAAAATATGAAATCATGGCAGTGGGA
Organism: Lepomis gibbosus; assembly: GCA_029875015.1. NCBI lineage: Eukaryota > Metazoa > Chordata > Actinopteri > Centrarchiformes > Centrarchidae > Lepomis > Lepomis gibbosus. The sequence continues at coordinate 32,011 of JAPMOB010238697.1, read as the reverse complement.
CTTGACTCAAGATTATTTTATCAAGCTACTATTTCTAAAGTCGAACAGATAAAGCATGAGCTGTTTAAATTCTTCTATTTACAGTATTTACTAACTGTCCTCCAGACATGCGTCTCCATCTCAGGCGCTAATGCCTAGTAATTTCAAACAAGCTGAGAAGCTCAACTTTATGTTTGAATATTTTCCCCTGCTCTGAGGTCGCTTCATTTCACATGGATAATTTTTGCTCCAATGCCCAGGCGTGGTGTGCATGCATTATTCAGTATAAATAAGATTAATCCTGCTGATAGCTTTACAGAATATTCCTCTGTAGGATGCGATAGAAAGCAGTAAACATCTTCAGTTCTGTCTCTGGTCAATAAAAGATGAATTTCACAGCACACGAGAGACAGTTTGACAAAATAATTTAACTAACCATGCACTGAGTCAAAACATTCATTATTGCTTTGCACGCTGCCATTTCAAAGAGCGGAAGCCTTTGGAGATCTGTGCAGAATCTCAGTGGCCACTTGAAGAGTTTGGACTGAGGCAACACAAATGGCAGCAATCCACTTGTTTCTCTATTTTCTGAGGTGTATTTCACACTTAATTGGCTGGCTATGAGTGCATGCCTCTGAGCCAGACCTGAGGTTGTGTGGGGCTTTCAAGACATTCATATCGTATCTTTCTTTTGACTGACTTAATTTCCCAAGGTGCATGGCTGGAGTTTGCCTTCTATGAATCTCTTTTCCTTCCAGCGTATGAGCTGGGATTTTCAAGCCCTCTTTTGCAAGTTTATGTATGGCAATAGACTCTCCAAATGGACTAGAATATTTTACATTTCAAAATGGAGATGGGTATGGCTACAGTGGGACTAAAGTAACTTCTTAATCCAAAAGAAAACCTTTAAACAACTCATTGAGGAAGGATGGATGCTGCAGTGCAGAGCTGTTATCTCATTTCCCCCCTTAAAAAGTAGTTTCTAATATCTAAGTTTTCTGTCAGGATTTCAATTACAGCAGCTTTTCTTTGAATCTTTTCCCGATGTTTTGACCTCTGCTTGAATACAGCACCCATAATGTAATACTACCTTGCCTTTTAGAGTTTATGTTTCTCTGGACTCAGGTCCTAACATAATTTGATCTTATAGTACCTTCCGTTGAACTAACAATGACCCACTGAAAAAATCTTATTATGCCTTCAACAGCTGTAGCATCAGTTGAAATGATTACATTTAAAAAAAATATATATTGAATGTATATAGACTACATGGCCAGGTCTACACCCGCTCATTAGACCTATATATGATTACTGAACATCTTATTCCAAAACTATGTGCATTAACATGCTGCAAAAAAACAAACAAACACCAAGTCGGGTTCATCCAAGCCAAAAACGTTGAACCTGGCTCAACTTTTGCTACACTAGCCGGGGCACATTTCAGGAATACTACTTTGTAACATGTATTTTACCGTTTACTTTGGGATTGTTGCAATGATAAATAGAAATTGTTTCTGTGGTGATAATGTTGCAGAGTACAATCCTTCCTCATAGGTCATAAACTGCTGTACGGGATTTATCATCTCACTGGCCTTCAAACTCATGAATACGTTACTCCAACTTGTGCATCATATTTCATCATCTTACTGGGTCCGGAATCAACAGTTTAATCTGTAAAAAAACAAAAACAAAACTAAAAATCAACCTAATTGTAAAAAAAGACACGTTGTGGTTTCTGGACTGTTTCTTAGGGTTCAGTCTCAGCTGACAACCAGTAACTGGTAACTGCTCTGGGCCAAGAAATAATCTGGCATGGGACACTTGGGTATGGTCAAAGGGTTAAGACGCCGACCATGAGCCGCAATGTCCCGATTCGAATCTGGCATGAAATTAAAAACAAACAAACAAACAAACTGGCAACTTAACTTTGGTAGTTGAATTTTGTTACCTTTAGACATAGCCAGGCCAGCTGTCTCCAGTCTTTGGGGTTTCCAGTTTGACATTTTGGGAAAACACTGAAATGCTTCCTTGCTGGGAGTTATATGAAGCTAGAGCTAGCAGGGGGATTAGCTTCGTTTTGCACACAAGTCCCTGTAAAACTACAAACTGGTAATTTTTCATTTCTGTTTGTGTGTGAATTGAACAAACAAGGTAATACGTTAATTTGTCAAATTTAGGAGTACAACTCAGGAGAGAGCCAGCTGCTGGCTGTGGATTTATTTTGAATGGACAGATTTGAGAGTGTTATCATTCTTCACATCTAACTCGTGGCAAGGAAGCAAATGAGTGTATTTCCCAAAACTGTTTAAAGATGCTTTAAAGAAGCCTGGTTCATCTGAAGTGTAACAGAAACTGGATGAGCTTACAGGCGTTCTCTGATTATTCAGGAAGATTTTATTTATTTTATCAGACTTTTTCTATAATTTACATCATCTATCACTGACTTTTGATCTTTAAAAGCAATGCAGCTTAATGGTGTTGCTCAGCTCATTAATTACAAATGGCTTTAAATACCACTGACATCTCATTCTAATCTTTTATCTCATTTTCTTTTCCCAGACTTCCAGTGGGTTCAAGGAGATGTTTGTGAAGTGCAGCTCATGGTCTACAACCCCATGCCTTATGAACTTCGTGTGGAGAACATGGTCAGTGAAATTTATTCCACATGAACTTCGAATGTACTCTAATAGCATGCTTTGAAGGAGAATCAGTGGCTTAAATCAGAATTTTTGAATATCTAGCCACAGCTCTGTGAAAACAGGAGGTTGCTGACACACTTTTCTTGATGTAGTTATATAAACAGTCCCTCTGGACCCACCTAAGAATTGTAACAGGGCAAGTGATAATGCTTTGTAGTCATCCTTGATAGCCTTATTAAGGTCCCTTAAAAGCTTTTTTGACAGATTAATACTGTAATGATTGTATGAGATGGTGAGAACAAACCCTTCTCGCTCCTGACAGTAAGAAAACAGCACTAGGGAGAGGCACACCCCCTCTAGTGCCATTACTTTTTATGTTTTCACACACCATCCTGTCAGAGCAGATAGGTTCTATATTGAGGTAAGCAGAAGATCGTTTGCTCCTATTTTTTGTGCAAAATAAAGTTTGAAAGAAGCCATCAGACATCAGGGAGTCCAGTTTAATTGTATTGTTTAATAGCTGCTTGGTGGCTGCAGCTTTTTACATTTAGAACATTTCCTTATTAAAGGACCTCCCACTGTAACGCAGACCTACACTTCTCGACATCCAATTATGTACTCTGTCATTCCCTTACCTCTCCTTTTCAAACGCACACATCCACACACGCACCAGTTGAGCCACTTTAATCAGGTTAAAGGGTGCAAAGGATTGCTAAATAAATTGCTGTTCTTCCTGCTCAGTGCTGCGTCTGTTTATGCAATGACGCCGGACAGTGCAAAGCAATCATCAGGCTCCATAAAAGGCCAGCGGGAGAGAGGTCTACTTTCAGCAGCTAGGTAGAGAGCAGTGGCACCTGCAGCTTTGCAAGCAATGTACTACCTGTCAAAAGTGATGTTGCCTTTAATTACTTGGAAAGTCGAGCACAAATTGCTATGAAAGTTTCGCGGCAGTGTGTGAACGGAGACAGTGGCTTCATAATTGTGGCGGCTGTCTCAGATCTGATGCCAAACAGACTTGGACAGGTCTTGCTGGTTGATTTATCCGCGCCGCATCGTCTGATAACGCCGCATGCTGCGGCAGACACAAGAAATCCAGGCGACCCCCAGTTTCGAACATCTGGAAGGTGTTTAAACTGGAGGAATAATCACCAGCCTGTTGACTCTGAGTGTGCATTTGTGTGTATTAAAGCTCCAGCGAGCCACATTTGTGTCTGATAAATATCATTTCACTAGGTCACAATAAGTGGCTGAAATAAGTGTTCAGATCTGTACTTCTTAGTGTTGAGAAGACCATTTATTCTGACTAAATCCCCAACTGCTGTACAGTACAGAAATGCAACTCCAAACTTGCAAGAACCTCCACTATGCTTCACAGTTGCCTGCAGACACTCATTCTTGTACTGCTTCTCAGCACTGTGCAGCACTCTATAGGAAATAGCAGGTTGAACAGGGCTAATAAAAAATGTTGGTATAGGCATCAAATGTCAGTACAAAATGAATTAACCATAAATAAAAGAGGAAAATAAATAAAAATTGTCCAAGTGCCATTTAAATCTTCAATTACTACATAATTTATGTAAGATAACCACATTATTAAAAAAAATAACCAACAAACCTTTATTAATTATGAAAATAATGATTAGTTGCAGCCATGTCCCCAGGAATATTGTTCGGCTATGCAGTGATTTTGCAGTAGCAGCCCCGGTCAGAATTGCATGTGACGCACTTCACAATCATTACAGAAAATAAATGACTTTTTTTCCAAAACTCCTAAATGACTCAGTGAGTGTACAAAATCAAATTGCCATACAAGTGAAAATGTTTTGAAGAGTTATAGCTATAAATCATTTTTTGTGGCATTCACGTGTGTGAGGAGTCAGCAGGCTCAGCAGCAGAAGCCTTAAGAGAGCCTTCCTGGCGTATGCACTTGATTAGTAATTTGAATTGTGCCATCTGAGTTTCAGTACTCCCCACAACATATATAAGTTGCCCTTTTTCAGAGTATCCGTGAGGTGAAACTGTCAAACAGGCAAGGTCAGATAGTGATGAGGACATCATTAACTCAGGTGACTACAGGTGAATTGATCAGGCAAACACACAGATGGAGGCTGAAGGCCTCCATAGCTCCAATGGCAGCTGGGAACCTCAGGTGGTGTTGTATAGTCACGCAGGTGGAGACAGACAGGGTGACGCAAGCTGCCGAGAGCTCCTCTGTACCCCAGACAAAGTGACTGCCGCTAGACCGGAGCAACCATCCATCCAGTGTACATAAACTAGCTCTCTGAAACACACAGGGAAACAACACACACACACACACACACACACACACACACACACACACACACAAACACACACACACAATGTCACTTTCCAATCTTCCAGCACCAAGGTGACCCTGTAGTTTGGCAAGACAGCCCCCCCCCCTTCTCAGTCACCACACGACTTCAGCACTAATATCCAGCTTTGCTTTGTGCGTTATTGATTTTCTATTAAAGTGGTGCTTTTACCACAACCCCCCACCACTACCCTTTCATTTTCAGAGGGGTCACTGTCAGATGCTTGTGTCATTCTCCCCACAAACAAGTTTGGGATATTTATTTATTTTATTATTCTCAAAACGGCAAATGACACTTTGTTTTGTCTCTCGTTTACTGAACATAGGTCAGCTGACTTGGATTCATCATTTCTTTCAATAATGAAACAACATTAATAACACACTGTAGTTTTATCCAGTGTGCAGTTTTGAGCCAAGAGAAGTTCCAGTCTTGGGAATCTGTGTTCATTATGTTGCCTTGCTTTCCCCGCATGACGTTTTTGTTGCTTTCTGATGTGCAGTTATGTGCCAGAACAAAGAAATAATCACGGTCATAAATAATAATTATACCATTATCAAAATATTTGTTGAAGCAAAACAAAAGGTTAGCTGCATACTGTCAGTGTTGTAAAGTGGATTACAGCTCTAACAATACAATTCACTTGCTTTAATCAATTTTTGTTCATTAAAGAGGTTAATTTTCAAGGCTGAATACAAATGAACTCTTTCCAGCAGGTTAAAACTGATACTTCTATTTTCCAACAAAGGCGTGTAATGTGAAGTGAAAGCAAGGGGAGTTTAAATCACAGCAGAGGTAGCTCAGAGACTCAGCTCTTCGGCAGCCTTCCCTCTAGTGAGGTAGTGTCTGCTGTTAGGGATTGATGCAGTCATTACGTCACCTTAGTCTGCCTCGTGCAACCAGGCGGTGTGTACTGGGAATGTAAATAGTGTCATTCTGAGGGGGCAGGAGTACACATTCAAAGAAAACTTTAAAGCCACGTGAAGGGCTTTTCTGGCTACAAATGGGGCTTAGTTGATATAGCCTGTTTCTGTCGCTGCAGCCAATTTTCTCTGTGTACTTCAAATGTATGCATTAATAAACCTTTTTTTTCCCTTTTTAAAAAAAAAAACAGCCTATTGAGAGATTATACAGTTGACGTCACAGCCTGTAACTGTGGTCATACTGGAGGCCAGAAACCACACTAGAGTTGGACTGCAGTGGTACCTAGTTTCAGATGAGAAAGTCTTCTCAGAGAAAATTTCCAGACACAAGAAGTACCAAACACACAGAAATGCATGGATTTCTGCAATTAAAAGTTAGGAGTTGGGGTCAGAAAACTAAAGACAAGGCCAGTGCTGTGGTTGAGTTTGGAGCCGAGAGTTTACAAGGGCCCCTGCAACAACTGTATTTTACGTTTGGAGCTCATCGTGTTCGCATACCACACGCTTAACTAAGAGGTTGAAAATCATAGACCTTACACCGCAATGGATAAGACACCTGTGAGAGACCCGGGGGTTCAATCCCCCACTCTGACCCATCCACCATTGTGTCCCTGAGCAAGACACTTAACCCGTAGTATAGCAATTATAAGTCAGCTAAATGAACAAATGTAAATGTAATATTGGCATGTTAACACTTACTTTGAGCATTGTGGCACCCCTATTGTGTCACTAAACTAAAATGAGGCCTCGTTATCTCATGCAGGGCTGAAGTTGCTCTGAATGCTGCGGTAGTGTTGTTAAAGGTGTGTTTCTTTGAGAAACTTCATGTTGGATTTGTTAAAGTATGAGAAATGGTATGTAATAAGTATGAGAGCATACAACTCAGGAACCTCCTTCCACTTAAGTAACCAAAGTACCTTCATGACGACGTTGCTATCTGTAGGACAGACCAGGTGGCACATACATGTATTTATTATATATTACTTATTGTACCACTGCACCTCTATGTAGCACTTTAGAGACAAGTGGTAGGAGACTAAAAACTCCTTTAAATGATTGTTTCTTGAAAAAAAAAACTATTAATTTTCCACTACAGTTCATGGACTTGCATTGCTTCTGACCTTTAAGCTTGTGCTTGGAGATAAATCAGGTCAATAAATAAATACTGTAAGTCTTGATTGCTCTTTCAGGACGTCCTAATTGTTCTGGCCAGATATGAGGTCATATTTAAAATAATTTATCAGGTAAAGTGTATTCCAACTTGAGTTTTACTTTTACTCATTTTGAAAGTTGACATTTTTGCTGTCCTTCCTGTGAGTAATAATAATGCTGCGTTTACCAGTTTAATTGCTGAGGTCTGGGAACGCAGTGACAGGGCTAAAAAGAAATCTAACAGTTTAAGAAACAACTTGTCTGATTGTCTGGCCATGTTCCCAGATCTCAGCAATTACTTTGAGTACAATGTCATTGGAACCGATAGAAATGATGGTCAAAACTGAGATAACAAGACCCAAGTTGTAAGAAACTAGAATGATCCTTGGGGCAATTACAATTTATAATTGGTATTTCTGAGTATATTCATATTCACTACAACTTTCATTTAAGGCTTCAGAATTACCCTTTGGACCGGGAGCTCTAGATTTCTCAATGCATAAAAAACCTTGGCATGTGATATTCTGGTCTCTGCAGTGCTTAGTGGGAATTTGGACTGCTGAATTTGAAACCTGTCTCATCTCCTTTCCTTCTGTGTTGTGATCTGTAGGACTTATTTTCAATCACTTTTCAGGCACACATGACTCAAGTGGCCATTTCCCACAGAGAGCAATTTTCTCCAATGGAAATGGCCATCTCATGCTGACAGAGATTTAATCTTTAGGACATCGTGGGCAGATTAAGATGATGAATCACATGAAATAGCTGGAGAGATACTTCACAGTGAACTGTTAGTTACTGGTGAATCAGACAGCTGCACCACCACTATGCTTTTTCCAGAAGAAAACTAACGGGGTCCGTGTTAGCATGTAGTGCACAAAGAGTCAAATGAGATCTGAGATGTTTGATATTTGTAGAAGCTTCATAATCAGTTTTGATCCAATTGTTTGTTTTTTGAAAAAACATCTGATGAGCAAATAAGGTGTTTTTTATGTAAAAAAAGAGCAAGAATTCAAAGTTTGTGAGGTCTTCCAATGTATTTTATTTTCATATTTTCATCTCCGCTGGCTCATGCTATCGTTAGCCAAGAACTTTCAATTATGGTTCAGAACTGATTTTACATCTGTGTCCTTTATGCTTCAATGAAAGTTTGGCATTTGTTTCTACACAAATATTCTGAATTAGCCCCATCCTATTGCATCTTGTTTTCAGGGTTTGCTGACCTCTGGAGTGGAGTTTGAATCCCTGCCTGCTGCGCTGTCCCTGCCTGCAGAGTCTGGCCTGTATCCCGTCACTCTTGTTGGCGTCCCACGGACGGCTGGCAACATCACTGTCAATGGTGAGTCCAGCTGAGAACCTGTTCCATTACTCAGATGTTGCCCATAATACTAAGCTGGTCAAATCAGCTGTGATTACTGTTGCAAACGCTGTTGAATCGGAATAAATTTTAGCCTTTATGTTAATTTTGACCTCACCACCTGTTCTTGAAAACATCATCCACTCCAGCTAAACATTTCATATATTCTGCATTTAAAACCCAGGTTACCACACGTCAGTGTTTGGTGTGACCAGTGATTGCCTGCTGGAGGGCCTCCCTGGCGTGAAGACTAGTGGCTGTTTGGTGGAGGTCATTCCCTCTCTTCCTCGTCTCCAGCTCAGCACATCACTGCCACGGTGAGAAACTCTCTGAACCCCATCTGTGTCACTTTCATGCTTTTCCCTTGCCGCTAAAGCTATGAGCATTAGTCTAACTTAACACCAACACAGTAGATCACAGATGTATGCTGGGTATACAGATATGTATTTATGGAATGTTTGAAATGCCCACAGTGTGTGCAGCTAGCTAACCCCATCATTTGACTCGTTTAATGTGAGACTTATTTTTCGTTGAGTAAAATCTGTATTCCAGCACATTGGAAATGAAACATATGTCTCATCACATCTGCAGGTTGAAGTGCTGACTTTAATTTGACAGTGTTTACATCCACGTCAGAGAAAGTGATTTGATGGGAACCAAAATATCCATCCATCGTCAGCCACTTATCCCGTGTACAGGGTCGCGGGGGTGCTGGAGCCTATCCCAGTTGACATTGGGCGAAAGGCGGGGTACACCCTGGACGGGTTGCCAGTCCATCACAGGCAGGGCCACACATAGACAGACAACCACACACTCAATTTAGAGACACCAGTTAACCTAGCCCGCATGTCTTTGGATGGTGGGAGGAAGCTAAATTAAGACTAATTTATTTTATATATATAATGACCTAATTAAGTTAATACACTTAAATAAGGTCATTATATTTCATTTCTTGTTGTAAAACCTTCGGAGTAACTTGTCACACAGAGGATTTTTTGGCTTCGCTCTGCTCTTCGGCAAGTGACACACATGCTCTGTTGAATTGAGCTCAAGTGACCATAAAAAAAAGGGCAGCGAGTCCTACAGTTTTCATCACGATTGATGTGAACACCCTCGAACACCCTTAAAGCTGAAAGTCGGCACTTTTACCTCACGCAGTAGTCATTGTTTCATTGCACAGCCACTGTGCTGGAGGACAAAGCCAAAACAATGTGTCACTGTCCTGCTACTCACAGACTGCACTCTAGTTAGCTAGTTAGATACTCAATTTACCAACAAGTAACAAAAGGTCAGTGTTCAGCAGGGTGTCACTTGCGCTGTTTGGTGTGTTTTCACAAAAAAATCCTATCATGTGAATGATACAGATATTTATCAAAATAAATTAAATATTTGATTGTTGCTGTTCCCGCAAGCCCTGTGTGTGAAAGCTAAAGTTGTTCTACACTAGTTAGATCCTTTCGTGCTGATTAGCACGCCATGCAAACTGGCTGAAATCTGCCAGGTTTGTGGACAGGTTTATTCAGATACCAGATACTAACCTTGCACTCTTTCTAACTTTACACTAAGATAAACTGTGGCCATAAAATTGACATTTATTAGTGCTATGCAAAAAGCACTTTTAAAATAAATTGCCACCACAGGTATTTTGTCAAACAAATTCTGGAAAAAAAAGTTGTAATATTTTCCAGAAAGAATATAATTAAACTTTTTTGAGGGGCAGCTGTGGCTCAGGAGGAAAAAGAAGAGGGAAGAATGAGAGGAGAAATCATGGATTAAATTGCTACTAGAAATAAGAGGTAAATCACCCTGTTGGAGGGTTGTAAATCATTCTGACGGCAGAGCTGCTGCAAAATCCACTATTTAGGTCATGCCTAAATTAGTAAGTACAGCAGCTTTTGATGTGGAAAATCTTTTTATTCTCTAGTGTTTGAAGAGTACCATGGCGGACTCATGAAGCAAATAGAATACAAATGAATATGTGGTCTCTTGGGCGCTCTCACTTGGTCTGCAGGTAGACCTTCAGCTTTGACTTCAGTCTATGAGGTGCCTCATTGACTTCCCAGATATCTTAATGCCTCCAGCAAAAAGCTGCAGTTCTTACAGCTTTTCTTTTTCACACTACTAACACCAGTTTTAATAATTTATAACATTTTAAAGGCTCAGAGTACAGATCTACTGTATGCCTTCAGCCATGTTTTCTAATGCAGTGTTACTGTCAAGAGTTTAAAGGATAGAAAGATCTGCTAAAATTCAAACAATATGTGTTGCTGGTGAGCTTGCAAAACCATTAAAGTTGTCATCATTTCTAATTCTAACTTTTAAAATACATTTGAAATGCCCGTAACATTTGTAAGAGTTATTTTTGTGTTGACCCTGTGTCGAGCTCAGATAAAAAGTTTACCACTTGCATTGTTATTTAAGCCTCAAGCAGTGCATTTGTTGAAAGTTATGTTACTGAAGATGTGCATGTGCAATGAGGTATGATGAAGTCGCAGAGAACACCCGCATTGATCTCTCATAATCATATACATTCCCCTGTGCTCCAGTATTTGCATTTCTTTGCAGCACCAGATGCCAGCAGCTCTTTAAGGCCATGAGCATCAGCTGCAGGTGTTTTGCTTTTGACAGCTGATGAAACTACTTTGCTATAATGTCACTGACTGGGATGTGGCCAGAGATACAACAAGACACACAGTTTGAACTCACACAGAAGAGCGGAGGAGCCGTTTACTGCATTATGTCATTCACTGCGGTTTTACTCTTTAAATTACTATCATACTCATCATGCTAAAACCAGAGTGTATTGAGATAGAGGCAAGATAAAGACTTTGAGGGGTTGAGAAGAAGTCAAGACCATGATCAAGGGAGGGCTAGACTGAGTCAAGACCGGGATCAGTGTTCCACACTACATAAAACACCCACATGCAAACACTTAAGAGCTGATATCAACTTAACAATCTTTATTCAACACTCAAGCTTTAAGTTTTCTGTTTGACTCTTCAACATTTGAGCCTTCATATTTGATCTGCAACTTTGTATTCAAACTCAGAATTAGCACTCTTTAAGTAACGTGCCATGTGCCGATGGCCATATGGAGCAACCTATTACATTTGTGGAGGCGCATTACTCATTCTCTACTCTCCTTGCATCTCTAGGCTAGCTCTCTCATCCAAATTAAGGAGCGGTACCATGAACCTTTAATGTCAGCAGCTGTATGCAGCTGACATTAGCTAAGGTGATGTAACTTAACACAAGTTAACACTGCATTAGTTACGTCCCTCAATATGTTAACTAAATTAAGTAGCTTGTGCACGTAGCTAGGGGGCAAATAGCTTGCAAGCAAATGAAACTAGTACTAATAAAAGTTTAACGTTGTTGCAAACTAACTAACTAACTAACTGCGAAACAGCCACCAATGTATCCCTGTTAAACACCAGTTGCTCCAGAGGCATGCGACTTCTGACTTATAAATAGTAAGTTGCTTTGCCTAAAGGTGTCAGGCAAATGTAAGATAATGCTAACTAACAGTAACAAAAAGCAAAGAGGTTGCATTTTAGGCAGTAGGTTTTTGCATCCAGTCAAAGTTAGGAAGTTAGCACCAAAGTTAACAAACCATCTATAGATGATCTTTTTTGTTGTTGATTGTTTATTTATTTATTTATTTTTATTATTCAGTTTTTGCTGTTGTATTTTTAACATGTTCAATAAAGATGTCATTCATCAAACAGGCAATTTATTGATATTCCCTCAGTTGTGGTCCTCACTGGGCTTTAAAACCAAATCCAGAATCCTATATGTTTAAGACCGGGACAAGGCCAAGTAGGAATGCGGTTGATTCCAAGATGAGACAGAAACCTTCAAAATCGAGTACTACAACACTACTGTATACTGTAAAATCTGTACTGTCTTGAGAGTATAGTGCCATTTTGATTAAAACAGACATTTTATAATTTACCTAGTTTGTGGTCAATACTGCACACAATCCACTGACCTTTCCAAACAGATGACATGTTTGAAACAAGGCTTTTGGCCAGGTTTGATTTGGTTCAACTTCTCTATAAATGGACCGTAGCTATTACATGCCAAACACTATAACCACAATCCAAATGAGTTTTGATGGCAAACCCCACAAATCCTTGGAAGCAGCGCTAACTCTCAGCAGGATTCCCCACTGCAGGGGGTGGGGTGGGGTGGGGGAGCCATCAACGAACGAAGTTCCAGCTAATGAGATTCTAAAAATGCGTTTATCATCTTCATCTTCCCTGGCTGATTAATGCCTGAAAAACTGTTCTTCAAGTTATGACAGAAGTATAATGGGGCTGTTTGGATCGTATCAAACCACATCAAACTTAGCCTCACCATTACACCACTGATATCGCTTGAGCTATTTTCTGACAAATTTAAATCCACATTGAACCCTTGAGGGAATAAAAGCAAGACAATAAGTCAGTTTTACTTTCTGTCATCACTGAAAAGTTCTCCTTCCTCCACAAACCTAAACAGGTCAGCCCACACGGCCCAGCCAATGTCCAAAGAGGAACTGTCCAGCACTGTGTCCGTCCAGCTTTTCAATGGAGAGACCCAGCAGCTGACCATCACCTTGGAGAACATTGGATCTGAGGACATCGAGACTCTGGAGCTCACTTCTAAGACTGTCAACACCAAAGGTTAGTGCCCCTGTCACTGTGACTATAGCATTACCTTTCAATTCCTTTTTTGTTTTAGCTCTGAGTAGTTCTTGTCTCAGATGTTAAAGACTAAATAAACAGTTTCAAGTGTCACTACAGTAAAGTACAGAAGAAAGGATGGACAAAATGTGAATCAAACACACAAGGGAAGTTTAACATGCTAAAACAATGATGCATTGAGATTGTTGAGGTGTGTTCTAGTGTTGTAGTCAAGACTGCCCAAACCGAGACCAAGTGAAGGCCAAGACCAGAGTTTCTCGAGACCGAGACAAGGCCAAGACTGTAGGGGCTGAGACCAAGTCGAGACCAAAACTGAGGGAGTGCGAGACCAAGTCAAGACCAAGACCAGTTCCCTAGGCCCAGATCATAGGAACTTCTCAAATTGGTCTGAAAGATCCACATTCAAAACATTAAACACCCACATACCCTTTACCATGCTTACCATCGCGGGGAGGGGGGAAAGTCGTTTTTATTTAAGGTTATTGGTTGCATTTGAAGCAATAAGTTTTATATCCAATTAAAAAGTTAGGATGTTAACAAATAAATCAGACGATGTAAAATCAATTTATTGATATTCCCAAAGTTATGATCTTGACTGGTCTTGAAATAAAATCCCGAGTCTTCAACGTCCGAGACCGAGACAAGACCGAGTACAAATGCGAGTTTGAAACGGGACCAAGACCATCAAAAAGTGCTCTAAAGACCGGTCTTGAGACCAAGACCTGTCTTGAGTACCACAACACTACTGTGTTTACGTAACATTTGTCATCAATGCCGTTTTAGTCAGGACAGCTTTTGATGTACTTCACCACCCGCTGAGTTTCTGCTGCAGCCTCTTGCAGTCCCCGTGTCCACAGTACCACAGAGGTCGCTGCCCGTTGTCTTTGGTTCTCCATCTTTCATGCCCCCGTGGCTTTTCATTCTGTTCCATCTCTTTGTTCAACACCTGCTCAGGTCCTCAGATCTCTGCACGCTCCCACTGGTTGCCTCTGTGTCTCCCTCCTACTTTATTGTGTTTGTTTCAATGTCTGGGTGAAAAAAGCAACTAAATTATTAAAAGCTAAATATCCTTACATTGCGCCATATTATATTTTAATTCCCGGGATGCCTCCGCGGTGCTACCTGTGGTCAGCAGTCCACACAGGTGAAAAAGTAAAGTAAGATCCCATGAAATGTCTATTCCAAAAATCTGAAATCCCTTTGTAAGAGAAGTCCAACAGAAATCCTGTCATGCAGCATTTTTGTATATTTGGGATACTATAATATAACTATTTCACTCTTTGCCCTTAGTGATTTATTTGATCAACTATGCACACTTCCATTTATCTACATACAATTCTAAATACTCACATATAATTATTTTCATACTGTACTACTACTTTTGTCAGTTTAAAGGGTAACCAGAGCCCTGCAGGCTGCTCTCTGGTAAACACTGACATCACTACGGAGTCCCCGACTATTCGATACTAGGTTTAGCTAAACAAATCGTAACAAAACAATACATTTAATATATTAATGAAACATTGGCCGATATTCGTTAATAAGCATTTCTGATAAAGACCAGCTGAGTGGGACATGTTCCAAATGAACTTGTCAGTGGACTCTGGTGGACAAACTATGTATGGTGACGCTAAATCAAGAGGCGCTTGAGCTCTTCTTTAGTAGGAGTCTGGTGTTTCTAATTGCATGTTACTCTACAGGATCTACAACACAACCATAACAGATGAAAACAAGAAATGAAAATAAGTACCTGCCATTTGGACACAGTTTTCTTTTCACCCATGATGTGTCACACTGATTTTATTGAGCTACTTCTGCGTCATCATGTTGTCCACATGACTGTGTGTGAGTGAAGCCTGGGAAGTATTTTTTTTTTTTGCCAAGTGCAGGTCTCTCTTTGTGTCGCTGTACCCACTTTGTCACAAACCTTTTTAACAAATATTTTTGACTTGCTATTCTCAAAACATTCCTGGGCTACATGGAGAAAATAGCACTGTATTTCCATTAACATCATCCTTGGAAATGCAGTAGACTCATGACAACCCCCCCACCCCCCGTAAAAAAAAATCTACTTTCATTTAACCACTTCTCAGACCTGTGCCGTCAGCAGGAGTTCGATCACGCAGTGATGAGAAAAGGAGGAGGAGCTGGGGGCCAGTATATATGGAATTGATCTGACATTTCACAAAATTCTGTGATTAATTGAAGGCAGGCTACAATAACGTATCCTCTGTCAAAGGGTCAACGCTCATAGATCTCGTCTGAACATGCTGCTTCGGTCTGCCCCGCACTGCTCCGTTGTATATTTTTCTCACTTTTCATAGATTTCTCTCACAAGCACACTCTCTACTGTGTAGAGGTAGGAAAATCTTCGGTGGCCAGCCCGAATGATGCATATTTGACTGACCAATGACAGTGTGGCGAAATAATTAGTGCATATTTCTCTCGTTCCCTGACAACTTGCCCAATGGAGCCCTCACCCTAAGGTGGGAAAGAGTTAGCCTGTTAGTTGTAACTAGTATAGGACTCTAATTAAACTACTCTGGGACTTCAACACACTTCATGCAGTTACTATCTACCTATCAGAGCCTCTCTGCTTACCACATACCCTGCTGCCTGCTGGCCGGACTCCAAGGTACACCGTAGACTCTGTAGTTAACGTGTTCTCTTTGAAATGGAACTGTTGTTGTGGTTGCTGGAAATGATTTAGGCTGCAAATATAGTTTTTACCTCCAAGGGAATGTTATTTTCAGAGTTGGATGAACAAGCAAAAAGAACTGAGTTTGCTAGACCTGAATTAGAAAAACACCAGCTTTAGTTTCACTCAAACACTTTGGAGAGACACTTTAAACTTAAATGAATAAACTTGAACCATTTATTTTTGAAAAGTACACTTAACTCTAAATGATGCTATTTACTGTTGAATTAATGCACACACAAGCAAGCATGTAGTCATTCAAAGTGACTAATTGACAACCAGAAAGTAAATGCTTATTTAATGTTCCAACTTAATGGCGGAGTGATTTCATAAATGTGGTTAAAATGTAAATAGAGTGCACAAGTGTTGGATAATTATGTTAAAATTCAGCCACCAGTCCGTGTTTAAAAAATCCGTAGGAATAGAGTTGATATGTAAACAAACAAACAAAAAAAAACTTCAGTAAAAGTGAATAAATTGTTAAAACCTTTTTCCCCCTATGCTTTTTTCACTCACTGTTCCTGAGCGCTGCAGAGGTTGAAGGCCACAGTTCAAAAGGTCAAGTAGAAAAATGGTAATTTTCACGCCGTGTTTAAAAGGATTCAGAATGAGTCATCATTGCCTTCATGTTTTCAGGTTTCCTCTCTTTGTCTTTATCTTTTTTCAGCCTGTCCAAGCAAAAAGGAAACTGTTCTCCCTTCAAATCCTTATCTTCTCCACTTTCAAGGAATATGTCTTTAATGCCTTATATTCCTCTGATTCTCCTCGTTTTATTTCCGCCTCACATCACTTTCAGGATGGTCGGCTGTTCTGTTTCTCTCCTTAGCTTCTTCAAAGTTTCTCCTTCACTCATAATCTAAGGAATAAGTTTCCATTCAAATGTAGCTCAAATTTTAATTGGCGAAAGAAAATGCAAATTAATACACTTGTCTGTCCACTTCTGTTATTAGTCAGATATTAGGATTTGGGCACGTTGAGACAAACTGTTGGTGTCCTACCAAAACAGTACTTATTGATATTGACTGATTTATTGAGGAATAAAAACATGTTTTCCCACCATTTTTTCATTTACAAAAATAAGCCATAGTTCTCAAATACATCAGTGTTTGATACTGTCTGACCATCACAAGCCTTAAATAAAGCGGAAATTTGCAAAATATTATTCAAATCAGAAAGTGTCTCATCATGGAAAAGCCAGCTTTCTTTACTTGCTTAACTAAACTGCTATGGACACATCTAGTAGTGGCAATTTATTCAGGTTTAACATCCAGCTATAATTACTAAACCACTTGAACTTGAATGCACAAAGCTGGTGATATTCTGTATTTCCTTTTATATATACTATGGATCTCTTATTCACACCTAATAACACCAAGCATAGCCTATCCTATAACTTTATTAGTACATCTACAAACTGAAAGATCTGACTGTTTTGTATAGATCATTCACCTAGTAATTAGAATACACTAGAGTGACCCCATTTGATGATTAACAGTTAAGTTTCTTTGTTGTATGCAAGTATTATTACTTTAACATCAGAATTACTTTTTTCCTTTTCTCTCTCTGCTGTGCTTGTCCTTTAGGGAACTTAGCAGCAGTGTCTGGAAGCTACTATAATGTTGTTATCAGTATTCTAGCTATCTCTGATACATAGACAAACCAGTCTAGAAAATAGTCAAATGCGATTGTTTATTAATGTACATTTAGCTTTATAACCGTGCAACACAATTGTAAATATGAACAGTCTACAGCAGTGATTATTTTGATTATTTCATCATTTGGTTAGGCATTTCAAATCACTTTTTTTTGGGGTTGTTTCATTTGATCTTTTTTTTATACTATCCCGTTGTATATCTTATCTAGTCTCTTGCATCCATGAAAATCACAACCGGTAACGTACATTATCAGTCTCCTACTCTCACTCTGAATTGTTTTATAATTTTGGATGTATGAGCAGCGTCCAAACCCATACTGAACCCACGTGATCTGCGGTATTTCACCTAATTGTGGCACAGTGACCACAGTCTAGATTCTTTCGACACTTTTTTTTGACACACTGCCATTTCCTTGGGTGTGCTCTTGCAGCAGGCTTCATTACAGTACAAAGAAAGAATCCCTGTAAGCAATTAAGTATACCACATCTGAGCTGGGAGACCTTTGAAGGCTATTTTAATGTCAGGTCAGCTTCCGTCTGGACTGTGTTGCAAGAGTCATTTTATAAATTGAATCTGGCTTTCACGTTGCTCTGTGTTCAAACTTGTTAAAGTGGTTGTATAGAGTGATAACATATCCAGGATGCACTCCTCCCACAAATATTACTATATAAGAAATTAAGACATTTCATATCGGAGCTATTGTAAATGAAAAACCTTTGTTTTAATAGAGTAACAGTCAGAAGCTCCTCCCTCAGCCAGTGACTGAACCGAGTTAAGATGTTCCATGGCAGACAGTCTCACATTTTGCATATTTAAAAAAAAAAAGGAAAAACATGTCATCTATTTCCCATATCTTATTAAGATGTATTAGTTTACCTCTCCAGAGATTAAAAGCAGTTGGAAAATCTTATTTCTCCCCCCGGGAAACAAGTGTGACTGTTATTTTGACTTTTTCTATAGCTCTCCTTCAGCTTTTTTAGTAGTTGGTGCAGAGAGTGGCTTCCCCCAACCTTCGCATTGTGTATTTAGTCAAACATTAACCAATCAGAAACTCATTGCTTTCTCATTCTTAAGGCTTTTTCTAAGTCTGTATGTGTATAAGTTGTATATTTATTGTTCTTTAGGCTGCAGTAGCTGAGGAAGGTAAGCAATGGTGTAGAAGTAATTGGATTTGATTTTTTTTTATCTGTTTTGATCAAAAGTTATATATATTCTGACATATTCTGTCTGCTGGTCTATGGTTTTTTTTTTTTTTTTTATAAGTTTATTTGAATAAGGACAAGTATGTCACATAAGCTCATGTTCCATACTACAACATTTTAGCCAAGGCTAATTCTCAATGTTAGTCCCTAGTGGGCCTTTACATAAAATTACACAACACATAGTTAAAATAAACATGATAAAACAATATAACACAAACTAAATGTAAATGCAGCGGACAATCAGTGGTCACATTTCTGACCTCTGATTAAAGAGTCTTTAAGATTATTTTTGAAGAGGACCCAGTTTGTCTCTCCCTTCAGTTCAGTGGGTAACCAGTTCCAGGCTTTAGTGCCTTGTACAGAGAGGGGCCATTTTCATTTATTGTTTTAATAACGTCAGTTTTGCACGATTTGTAGCGATTTGGTATTATTTAAACTTGCGTAAATTCTGGTACAGCATACATATTTGCTCTGTAAATCATAAGTCCTGTGTTCTCCTCTTGGGGTGGGGGGGTCAGAAATCAAAATGCTAGTTTTGTATAATTTGATTTCATAATGGTTCCTCCCCTACTTTTGCATCAATCTGTTGGAATACAGTTTGGATAGCTTGTTTCCGTACAGTCAACCAAATCCCTTAATTCTAAAGACAATTAGCATTAATTTAGTTACATCAGCGTTCTATGATAGGCAGACGGTCACACTGAATAACAGCCAGATAGCAGCCTGCTACCCAACACAAGAGCCACGGACTTTAAACAACAACCCACTTTCCCCCTTTTCCTGCTAAAGGCACTTAACTTTCTATCTACGAGACAAACATGAACACCCGTCTTGTCCTGCACCTTAGCTTGTTGAAACATCCTCCAAACAAACATTCACCTGGGAAAAGTGCACCGCTAACATCAGTTTGGAGGCTAGGCAGCTAATTAGCTGCTCAGCCGCAGCATATTAAGCATGTAAGCATGTAAGCATGTAAACTGAACTGCAAATGTCACTTCGGTCTGGTTACATGCTGGTGGGGTCCTTACTTTTCAGTACCACAACACACTGTCTGCCTGTGGCTTATAAGCTACAGGGCAGGCTAGCTTTCTGCCTGCCAGCTGCTGTCAATCAAAAAGGTCATGCCACGCAAAGTGATGAGGCCAAAAGGAGCATTTCTGATTTTTACCCAAAGACCTTTTTCTTCCTTTTAAAAATTAAAAAAAAATGATACCAATACATTTAACAAATGTTTTGGCACAATATTTGACTGCAAAAAGAGGGGAGACTACATGTGATTTCAGTTGGACTTTAAGTAAACCTTATTTTGGAAAGAATGTTTTTAATTTAGTTCGAGGCATTAAAGACTGGTAAACTGCCAACTTTCTTGTACCTCTAGGGCAAGACAACAATGGCGACGCTGTTTGTTTGGGTAGAGTGTGCATTGGCGAGGATGACGTGGAAAACAAAAAGCTCTTATCTTGCAAGGGTTCTTATTGTCCTTACTGTTGTATTTAAGCCTTTAAGCAGTTTTCATCTTGGGGCGTCAAGTTGGTCTGTGAGAGCCATTTTATCTAGTTTTGTTTGGGAGTCAGATGGGAAACGAGTATTCTGTTAAGACTTTTTCGTGTTTAGAAAGAGTTTTGTGTTTGTTTGTTTTTTAACCTTTTTATTCAGCTTAGAATCTGTGTTTCTGGCAGAGTGTGCTCTGTTTTATGCTAACCAGTGTGGCCCCTGGAAACTGCTGGTAGCAGATGAGCATATTTGCATATTAGAAATAACCCATACTTGCAGGTTATTGTTCCCGGTTTGTTTGAGATGCTGAAAATTAGCACATATTGGAGTGTACGTCTCTCTGCACTGCAGCCATACTGCAGCTTGTGTGTGTCATGTCTTTGTTAGGTAATACAAAAGGTTGCTGTGCTCTAAGTTTTCATCATGTTAAATAACATAACTGTTATAATAATAACACTTACTTGATGGATTCTTTTGTAAATATGTCAGAAAATGACAAACACCAAAGCTCACAAATTGCCTCAGAGGAGGAACAGCCTTCTGGACTGCATGATACAACCCAACCTGCTAATTGCATTGCAGTGCAATTAATCATCCAGGTCTTCTGTTTTCTCTATGTAACTTCATCTTTTCTTTGTTACCATAACTTCTGAAACTACTGCAGTTTCAAGTAAAATGCTTTAAATAAGCCTAGTCCTTGAAGAAATAACCACATTTTAATGGAAATGTATTTTTAATCTGACCAAACTAATTATTACTAGTGTTTTACCACCTCATTCCTTTCATGATGAGGATCTACTTAAAATTGTATTATTTAAAGGTGGTTTTTAGATGGATACTGCCTAGAATTTGGAGCTTCTTTTCTCCCGCTTCAGTTTAAGCACTAAAACAATTAAGTGCTTAAATTGAAGCGTCACTGAAGAAGTTCCATGCAGATCACGGATCATCTATGATCTACGTTACACTACTACTGTTTAGGGTTTGCATCTCGCTCTCTCTCTCTCTCCACCTTGACTTCCCTGTCATTTCCCTTCTGCCTGTGGATTACAACAATTACGGCTGAAAGTTTTATTTACAACCACAAGAAGCAAGCAGGCTAAGAAAACGAGCGAAGTTGTAGACATTTGACCTGTTTCATCCTTGTTGCTGAGGGTGTCCTAATTCAAATTGCAGTAACAGTAGCTAATGTGACGTTCTCCACAAAAAGTCATTCTTTGTATCACATTTAATAATGATGTGCCCACTCATGGTTCTATTGTATAAATCCCAATCATTGTGAAAGTGGGTGCACACTCCCACCCATAGCCATAAATAGACAGAGACATACCCTTCATCACTAGTTTGCATAGCAATACTTGTGACAGCTCCACACATGTTAGCGTAAAGAACGGCAAGAAGTAATTCAATTTCCCCATTTTTGCCCCCCCAAATCCTACAACAACACCAGGACGGCTGCACACAAACATTATGTGCGAATGTCGCTAATTATAGTGCGCATATCTTTAATTCAACACATGCACCAGTAAACCATCATCATTTCTCATTTCTCATGTATCATTGTTAAACATCAGAAATGTAATCAGTGGTTTATAGCATTATTGTGCTGTAAAGCAGTACTGCAAACAGACTTTACAAAGTGATACAAGAAATCAGAAAGGATAAAAAGAAAGGTTGTAAACCCCAGGAAATAAAAAATAAAAATAAAATTGACCACACCAATCTGCATTTTACAGATTGCTGTGCAAACTACAAAGGAACCACACAATTAATGAAACGGTATTTAATTATTACATTTTTTCTCTCAACTTATCTTTCCATCTTCACCACATCACTCTCAGATCGCTGTAGAAAACCATGTAAGGTGTTTTTAGATCAAATTAGGGGGCAGACATGAGACCACACACAAGGAAAGATAGCAGGACTGGGTGACATCAGTCTACTGGCAAAGCCATCACAATTCATACCTTCGTTATTGTCTTTGATAAAATAACTCCAAGGCAACAAAATATATTAAGATCACATTCAAATTTAAACTAATGTGCAATTCCAATTCCTGATACCACAGGACCTGAAGGACATATATTTTTATAAATACCAGTTTATAGTTGGGAAATAGTGTACACATGGTAATATGTAAGGTATGCTCAGTGCATAGATCTGGCTTCCAGTAAGTCCTGTTGTGGTGATTTTGTGGTGAACGTGTATGCTTCAGAATTACATAATTTTTAGTCTTAACAGTGCTGCAGGGTTTGGCATGTCTGACTTGACTATCTAAACATTGAGTTAATGAATTTATATTAAAGCTTGTACAAACATTCATGGTTCCCAGAGGATGAATCCTAATCATCATCATCAGTCTTGGGTGGTCTTCTGGCTTATCCATGACATCATCAGGTCAACATTTCCAAACTTCCAATATGGATTTGACCTTAAACCTGCAAACCAAATGCCATTCCCGTCAGCCTCAGCTGTTTGTGTTTGGTGCTGATGTTACAATTTAGCTCAAAGCACCATACAGTAGTGTTGTGGTCAAGACCGCTCAAACCGAGACCAAGACATGAGTTTCTCGAGACCGAGACAAGACCTAGACTTTTAGGGGCTGAGACCAGTCGAGACCAAGACCGAGAGAGGGCGAGACCCAGTCAAGACCAAGACCAGTTCCCCACATTACAAGACACACAATAAAATGTGGAACAAGATCATAGGTCTCAAATTGATGTGAAAGATCCACATTCCCATTAAAACACCCAGATACAAACACTTAGAGCTGAAACCAACTTAACCATCTATATTCAACACTGCTTTTCGATGCTGACCATCGCGGGGAGTCGTTAATGGCAACAACACATTTTTATTAGGGTTATTGGTTGCATTTAAAGCAATAAGTTTTGCATCCAATCAAAGTTAGGATGTCAAATAAATTAGACAATGCCAAAGAAATTTATTGACATTCCCAAAGTTATGGTCTTGACTGGTCTTTAAAAATCCAGAGTCCTCAATGTCCGAGACCGAGATAAGGCTGAGTGCAAATGTGATCGAGTCTTGAGACCGGTCTCGAGTACTACAACACTACCGTACAGCATCGCAGAGGTGCTAGCATGGCTTTAGACTCTTAGTCATATGGATGTCCAGATGGATTTATTTTTTCATTCTAGAATAGTAGTTTCCACGTGATAATTCAGACTCAGTCGTGTGTTCTGTAAGCTGTGATGCTCTGCTTTGTCTGTATGCCTAATCACGAGGCAGGAGATCATCGATGAAGCACCATGGTCACAGAACTTACTGTCCATTGTCATAGTATTTTGTCCCCACTTGCTTGTGCCTCCTTAGTTACAACATGGTAGTGGATTTAGACAGGCCACAGTCGACAGTGCCTCTCTGCAGCCCTCTGCATTTTTATTGGGAACTGAATGAATTAAAAGATAAAGAGTCACAGTAGGAAGACATCTGTGGCACAACAAACAAAACATTACTCTTTCTGCCACAGACACAGCCACCTGGACATATGAGATAGGAGCTCAGTTTCTCACAAATAAATACTTATTCATAAAACTTTATAGATAACACAAAAAAAATCCTTAATAAAATAATCTCTTGTATCGTATAAGAGAAACCATAAACTGAGTTGTCTCTGAACAGCAGACAATAAGCCACCTTCAGACCTTTTGTTCATCACTGCTACCTTATTGCTCTTCTGTGGATATTAACATCAACTCAGCTCAACTGTCCTCTACAACTCTTTTGTGCATTCATATCAAATGTCTCATAAGGACAAAACACTTTCCACTGTGCAGCCCATAAAAAAAGGAAAAGAGGGGATTAATATTGCTTCAGTGATTTTTGTTACTATGAGCAGAGCTGGCTGTCAGCTGCCTGTGCAGTCCTTCTTTCTTATTTAAATTTAACTATTTGTGGTTCAGTAGTAGTAGCTTGACATGGAGAATGGCATTTGTCTTTTTGGGCCGGAAAACTCCTGCTCCTACAGTATATTGCTCTCATGTTTATAGGTTACAAGTAAATTGAAGAGCTTAACCACAGGAGGAGGTCTCACGAGGCATCAGCTCCTTAAATGGGAACATTGACTACAAGTTTGATAAAGAAAAAATCTAATAGTGTGGAGTTAGAAAGAAGTGAGCTTACCCGACTTCTGTAGCCCACTCCTAATCTCTGCTTTAGGCTAGGAACTCGAGGCTACGTTCGCTGCTACTAGCATATTACACCCAAATCTCTGACTTAACTGCAGGCTGCCAAGTTGCCTTGTGGGTAATGCAGGCTGTGGGTTTGGAAAAGGAAGAAGATTGCATGGAATAAAAAAAAAACTTTGTTTCTGCAGGATCTACTGCACCTACTGCAAACACACCGTCTTGCCCCGCCTATTTCTGTTTCCCTCCCATCCCCTCTCTCTGTGTTCTTCTGCAAAATGCTAAAATGGGGCGCTAAATATACTTTGGCTTCCTTTAATATACCTGGGCTGCCCACCAAAGTAAAGTCTATATGAAGGAAACACTGTGCGAATAACATTCACCTTTCTATTAACCGTAACCACCATCTTCCCCTAACCTTAATTTTACCTTTCTTAACCTTGCTTTACAAAAACACAGTTTAATCTGTAATACTCTACTTCTCCCCTTCACTTCTCACTGTGCTGTCTCCAACAAGAACAAGTTGTCCCATATTACACACTCTGCTTCCAAAATCATTGGTCTCCCAAACTCCCAACCTTTCAGACCTTAGTAGTAAGCCATCACTCGCATGGCACTTGGCCTGGACACCCCCTCAACCCGTTTTTCATTCTACTCCATTTGGCTGCAGATAAAGGACACTCAGAAGTTTGGTCCCCTCCACCATTGTGGTGCTAAAATTGCAAAGCTCGCTATTCGCTTGAACTCGCTGTTTTCTGTACACATGCATTTGTTTATTTGTTGTGAGATGCTGCGTCTTTCACAAAAACACATTCAGAGATCCAGCCACCGGCAGGGTCTCTGATGGGCAGTTGGCTGAAATTAAATCTCCCTAGATGGCGTAGTGGACGCGGCACTGCCTCGTATTGCCCCTCAGCAACCTGTGTGGAAATCACTTGCAATGCTTTATATCTCCACCGGGAGGAGCAGTGATCATCAAAGTTTAATGAGATTGACCCATTGCACCTAAAATCAGCTGTTCTTGTCATATTTGATTTGTATAAGGCAATTTTGTTCCCACACAGAGTAAACTTTTTATTATATGGTCCTGAAAACATTATGCTGAGGTGTTCTGTAAAAACAGTTGTTGTTTTTATGCATTAACCAACATAGAATATATATTGTTCAAAAGAGAGCTTCTATATTATATTATGTTCTTTTTAACTTCCGTAACTAACATACTTATTTTAACTCAAACAATAATCTTTTCCTAAACATAAACAAGTAGTTTTGGTGCCTAAACCTAACCAAACTTTGACAATTTCAGCGTAACCCATTTGTTTTTTTATTCTTACCAAGATGACAAAGGTCACCTAACTTTATCCTTTCCCTCATGTCCAAAACTCATAAAATGTGAACTGTTTCCAGCTTGGCAGACCTGTTCGGATGACACAACGATGGCCCACTAAGCACAAACAAAACGACCGCTCTCTCTGTCCCTCTGGAGTTGTCAATTGTTCTGACCATTTTTAAAAAGCTATATATGTTACTATTACTGTGTACATGATCACTTCCAAAACACTGTTACTCTCTGTTTTGTCTGTTTTTATGTGTGTGCTGTGCCAAAATTCTATTCCTGATTCCACGTTTTCACCTCTCTATCGCCTATATAAGCTCATTCAATCGTCACAGAGGAAAGTGTTTCTAAGTTTTGTTTATTTTATTTATTCATACACATCATGGAATGAGATGACAGTGGCATTATTCACATTCAGTGGCGACAAAAACCGACACGCTGCCTCTCTGGGTTGACCTTGCTGGTGCTCCCCAGTCTCTTGTTTATCCTGCTCCTGATTCTGTGCCTCTGTTCCCCGACGGCTCTGGAAATTGCTGGGACACGTAGGACTGGACCTTGTCCTTTATATTTAATGGGAGCCCCATTTCCTTATTCGTCCCGCTCCCGTTTTGCTCACCAGGCTCTGGTACCTCCGATGTTACAAGAGCCATGGTGACCTGCACCTGTAAACTGGTTCTGATTTGTGGCGAGAGGAATTTAAGTTCAGCCAAGTATCCAGCAGAGACCCCGCTGAGTTCTAGATCGTGACTTGTAATTATTATTTAGCCTTTGCCTCTGCTTTTCCCAACGTGCGTTTTTCCCCCATAAAATTGCGACATACGAAATCAGTCACCACTAAACTCCACAACTGAGCTGAGTTCCCATCTGTCAGTATGGTAGTTGTTGTATGATTTACAGTAGTGGCTCTTTTTTTCTTAAGGTTAACGTCGAACTGCATTAGAGTAATAATAACAGTCCTTCATTCAGGCGAGGTGATGCGCCACTGCTGCATGTGTTTGGGAAACCCTGTAGATTACAGAAGAACACAAATAATCAATGGATACAATCGTTGGCTCTTGCTTTAAAAAAAAAGGAATGGATCTGTCATGGTGTTTTGTCATATGTCGTGTCAAGTTTTTATGCTATTAACGCTTCAGTAAATATGCTTTGAATTGTTGTTTTTTTTTTTCAACATTACATGCGTTCCGATATAACAGTGTAGAGGTCAGATGCTTCTCTTCTGTGGTTGGTCTGCCTTTAACTAATCAATGGCTACTGTTGACACTGTATGGATTGCTTCAATTCGATACACCCAGAGCCCTTTTTACCCTAATTACTTTTTGACTTGATGAGAAATTGGATGTTCGGTGGCTCCTAAATTTTTAATGAATGTTTATTTGTAGAATTTTGGTGATTAACGGTTACACACTACCTAATGCAATTTCTCAGATTAGTACTGATTTGTCCTGAGCAGTACCTGATATACATGCTTTACAGCTCTACTGCAATGTCCCCACGCTTCATTTTCTACTAGGTGGATTACTGAGGAAGAAAGAGAAAACAGGGGAGTCACAGCCTGGGAGGATGAAATTCTGAAAACCTAGCCTCAGTGTTTGAAATAAAGGTTGTTTCATATCTTCTCTGAAGTAGCGCTGATGTGATCTCGGTATTGTATTTTTTGTAAGATTAGGAATGTCTCTTGTTAATCCTTTAAATGAGGCATGGATGACAGTCATTGAGGCTGCCATTTCTTGTGAGTTTAGCAGTGTGATGATAATAACGTGAGCCGCAGTCCTGGCCGTCTACCTGTTGAATTACAAGGCCTGGTGTTGCATATTTAAGTGAATCAATTTTTTTTTCCAATCCCATTTCTTTCAAATCATTTCCCCCTTGCCTCAGTCTCTGCCCCCTTCTCTCTTTTTGTCCTTTAATTCACTGCAAGGAGCTCTGAGTTTATGAATATTTAAAGTGGAGCGTTATTCACAAAATCTTTATTTAATGCTGCCTACATTCACATCCTCTCAGAGGATTTTAAAGGCTTTGGTTATGAATCAAGCAGGGACGTGTAAACTGTTGTTCTTACTGTGAGCTTGCATCTCCCATTCTGCTGCATTTCTCTTAAAATCAGCCTGCTTGCTGTTCCTGCAATCCCTGAGAGCAGGAATGGCTCACCTGCACAGACAGAACACATGCTTTATTCAGGTGATGTATCATTCAGTCGATGCTCCTGGCTGAAGTGGATGCAGCTGAGTCATTCGTCTCAGGTAGAAGGGGTTGGAGGCACAAATTAGGAAGTCGCGTCTAGTGACGAGCAGTCAAAGGACTCACAGGTACGAGGCCAATCAGCAGCTTTGTTGCTGTGGAAAGCTTGCAAAAGAAATTGTACCACTGGTTTCCTTAGTAAAGTGCAGCCTGCAGCAGGTACAATGAGATGCCCGTCTTCCCATCTCATTTTTGCACAAACTACACAGACCGAAGCAAACAACTTGAATTTTTCTGCCTGTCTGCCTTTTGATTTTCTTTCACGTAAAATATGTCCATCCAAAAATGTTAAAAGCAATTTGCTTTGTATTTAAATTGCCTTTCTCTCCCTCTTGTGTGTGCAGAGAAAGTATTTGGGGAGTTTCTGAGCTGGGAGCTGGAGGACGCTTTGTCTCACCTGCCTCTGAAGCCCGGCCATGCCGTGACACTGACTGTCAGCATCAAAGTCAAGCTGGACTTCTCTGGTCAGGAGAACATGCTGCAGGACCTGAATGATGGTGAGTGGACACTGGCATTTGTAATTGTAAACCTGCTGAGCAACGCAAGAGCTTATTCAGTTTAAAAATTGCAATTCTAAATAGGCTCAAAGCACAACACAACTGTGTAAATTGATCACGGTTTATTTTAATGCTGTAACATATTTTTAGCTATGTTAGCGGTGTGGCTCAGTGTATGGCAAAGTCACTTGGTTGGTCAGTTCATGCACCACTTTCAACTACACTAAAATATTTTGATAACTGTTGGATAGATTGCCATGATATTTGGTCGGCAAAGATAAATCCGGTTGTCTTTGGTGATGCCCAGACTTGTCTTCTAGCACCACCAGCAGGTTGACATTAGTAGCTCAGAGTGGAAAGTTTTGATAACCGTTTGCTGTATATGTTGGTACACACAGACTAGTCCACCTCAGGATGACTTGTAATCACTTTGGTGATGCCCTGACTTTTTTATCTAGCTCCATCATCAGGTCAGAACTAATGACATTCCCACCAGCTTCAGCTGTACTGTTCTTTGTGTTTAGTGCTAATTAGCTAATTAGCAGAAGCACTGCTGTACAACCTCACAGAGCTGTTAGCATAGTTTAGACTCTTAAGTATTGTTAACTGATGACGTTTAGTTTCATTTATGACTTTATGTTCAATCATATGTGAACCTAACTTAAAGTAAGTTTGCACATCTTGACAAATGTTATCAATTACTTCAAAGCCAAACAGAAAAATATACTTGTGTAGTGTTTTGATTAGACAAAATGAAAAGACTGCAAATGTTTATTTGTCTTTAAATTCATTGAAATGGGTCATAAATTCACAGATTACTCAGCTGACTCATGAAGATACCCGCATATAAATGATGTGGACAAATTATTAGACCTCTCACCTCTCAGTGTAATGCAGTAGACGTCCACATCACCAAAAACTGACCATAAACTTAGATAAACATAATAAAACAGTGTAACCTTCATGATGGTAGGGTTATTTGCATGGTTATTGTATTATGCTACAATCATTTAGTTAGATGCGTCTGTCAAACTGGCATTCGAGTGCATCTTTCTTTTGTAGGCAAATCTTTTCCTTATCATGTCTTGAAGTATGTTGTCATAGAACTGACATACCATCGTTCAACTGTGCAGTAGAAGCTGTGCTTGTTGGATGCAGAAATGAGTGCTAATCTGCAGCTGGTCATGGAGCACTCTTTGTGACAGGAATTCAGGCTGCCTTGTTAAAGATTCAACAGTAATAGGACAGAGGTCTCAGGGTCTCTACACCTCCATTTCTCTCCTAGCTTCCAGCTTTCTTGTTTTAACTATAGGATTTCCTCTCTTATATTTCTTATTCCTGTTTTTTTTTTTTTTTTTTTTAAATAGTCTGACCTTCTCCCCTACCTCGAAGCTCATTCATTGTGTTCCTTCTCCACTCTGTCTCGTAGTTCACGCCCAGCCTCTTTTATTCCTTGTCTCGCTCCTGACCTCTCTACCGCCTTCTTCAGGCTGAACCTATTCGCCACAGACTCCATGTGCTGATAAATATTAATGAGTGATCAATATGGACCTGCTACTGCAACACGCAGACTTTACTTTGCTTGTGTGTGTATGCATGTGGATTCAGATGACTTAGAAATTAAATGCATGCGACGCTGCATGTTTATCTCAGCCCCAGTGCCACTCTCCTTATGAGGTCATTTAAGCGATACTGTTTAATGTTTTAATTAGCCGAGCAGTAATTGGGGCCCTGAATTAAGGAGATAAGACATGGTTCTGTCTAAACAGCAGCTCTGAATTCAGTCATTATGGTGATGCCGTTTTTGCTAAACACATTTGATGCTACCACTCTAATACTGTAATGAAATCACTTTAATAACATTGTGTTGATATACTGATGAACTTATTTGTATGAAGCCTGTCGTTTTGCTGTGCTCCTGTGTGCTGGAAGATTACCAAGTTTTGCAGTCTGTTAATTAACCTGTGTAATCTCGATAATTTTGGGCACAACTAACAATGTTCAATTTTATCAACAAACCAATCAATTTTATTGTCACATACACAGTACACCACATAGTCAAATGTAGTGCTATCCGCATGTAGCCCATCCTAAGTACTAGGAGAAGTGGTGGCTTAGCAATGGCAGTTGTATTACTTAGCCAACACATACGGTCACATTCAGTATCTCACAAAAGTGAGTACACCCCTCACTTTTTGTAAATATTTGATTATATCTCTTTATGTGACAACACTGAAGAAATGACACTTTGCTATAATGTAAAGTAGTGAGTGTACAGCTTGTATAACAGTGTAAATTTGCTGTCCCCTCAAAATAACACATCACACAGCCATTAATGTCTAAACCGCTGGCAACAAAAGTGAAAATGTCCAAATTAGGCCCAATAAGCTATTTCCCTGATGTCATGTCCCTCGAGTCGTGAGACTTGTTATAAGGTGTTATAAGGTCTCAGGCGTGAATTTGGACCAGTTGTGTTAGATTTGGTGTTTTCGCTATCACGCTCCCTCACACTGGTCACTGGAAGTTCCACATGGCACCTTATGGCAAAGAACTCTCTGAGGATCTGAAAAAAGAATGGTTGTTCTACATAAAGATGGCCTAGGCTATAAGAAGATTGCCATAACCCTGAAACTGAGCTGCAGCACGGTGGCCAAGACCATAGAGCGGTTCAACAGGACAGGCTCCACTCAGAACAGGCCTCGCCATGGTCAACCAAAGAAGTTGAGTGCACGTGCTCGGCGTCATATCCAGAGGTTGTCTTTGGAAAATAGACGTATGAGGTTGAAGGGGTCGGCCTGTCAGTGCTCAGACCATACGCCGCACGCTGCATCAGATTGGTCGGCATGGCTGTCGTCCCATAAGGAAGCCTCTTCTAAATAGGGCTGTCACTGTGAAGTATTCTCCCCCGTGGTAATATGCAGTATTATCGCATTTTTCATCAACAAAGTAATTTGGTGCCATATAGCATAGTAAGAGTGTCTGTGTCTGTCTCCTCACTGCACAGCGAAGCCGCTAACAGCAGCTTTATGATCGGAGCAAGTTAGCTGCAGGGTGCTAGTCAACACCATTGCCAAGCAAACTCATTTTTATAGTCTACTACACATGTATCGTTACCTCCAGGGCATGTCTATCAAGTCAATTTACATACTGCAGCAATGCACACACACTCTGGTGGGGTGCACAATGGGCTGTCCACAACTGACCACTGCGCTGTAGTAACATTATAACTAAATTTCCACAGAAAGCAAGATGACAAAGCTGCAGGCACCCAACACACTACGCTTGTTAGTTAGTGAACTTCAAATGAGGCTAACTGTTCACAGTTTCTCTCGACAGTCCCTCAGGATTACATTAGTCCAACATCGCCAAGCCTGCTAGCCACATTAGCCGTACAATATGGTGACACCAAGTTAGCTAACCTTTAAAATAAACAGTCAAACAACAAACACTTCCAGCTTTCAAGTTTTAAGTCAGGTTACAGAGCTTGTTACGGCTGTGTAACTTTTAAAGCACTAATTTATTAATTTAACAGACCTTGAAGTGTAAAGTATGAACATTGTGGTTGTTGAGGTGCTTGCTATCCTCCACGGTATTCAATTCCATTCAATTTTATTTATATAGCGCCAAATCACAACAACAGTTATCTCACAGCGCTTTTCATAAAGAGCAGGTCTA
>JAPMOB010238694.1:0-12722 GCA_029875015.1 Lepomis gibbosus | reverse complement strand
TGTGAGTGAATGGTGAATGCAGATGTAGTGTAAAAGCGCTTTGAGTGGTCGAAAAGACTAGAAAGGCACTATACAAATACAGAGCGTTTGCATATACTTAATGAACT
The DNA here is from genome assembly GCA_029875015.1 of Lepomis gibbosus. Classification (NCBI taxonomy): domain Eukaryota; kingdom Metazoa; phylum Chordata; class Actinopteri; order Centrarchiformes; family Centrarchidae; genus Lepomis; species Lepomis gibbosus. The sequence goes on along the minus strand of JAPMOB010238694.1, from coordinate 12,615 downwards.
CAGGCTTATAACTTTAAAGAGACAATTAATGTTGAGATTAATCATGTAATTTGCAGTTACCAGGAATAGATAAGTAAAGGGTGAACAAATCAGCCTCGGCTGCTAGCTTCAGCTTTTGTTTGATGTAGGTGTGAAATGACTTCCCGGAAAAATTTGTACCAAGTGGCTTTGGTGCAGTTTACACCCCAGCAGGGTATATATCACTACATATTTTTGGACTTCTGGTTTTTGTACCTCCATAGTTACGTAATGTTTGGTATTTCCTACACTGTTCAACAGGTGCTGTTGAATCGTGGGCGGCCCTGTATGACAGCAGTCATTTTTCTCCAAGTTAATTGCCACTATATAAAGTTTGTCACATACTGCTGTTAGACTGCTCAAAGGTCTCTTGTGAGGTAATGAATAGATGAAATCAGGATGACCGTTGACCTTTGGCACTGGCATAAACGTTAAGAGGAAAAAAACTCAAGAGGAACTTCCCAGAGGAATTGTTGTCATATGAATAGATCCAAAAATGTAATTTGGTCTTTGATGCATTAATTAGAAGTTGTAGGTACCTCTGTGTTGATTCATGTCACATTAGGGCTATTTCATATAATTCAGTGTTGATAATTATCACATTAAATGTCAGATCATAATTTATATTAACATAAGTTTAAAGGCTGGTTTTGCTCCTGATCCAGTGGATCACTTCACAAATCTGAGGTAGAACATTCAAAACTGTTATGATAAAATCTTTTTTTCAACAAATATGCATGAGTACAATCTTCTTTTTTTTCAGGCCCTTTTCCTCAACAAAATAAATATCTTAATAAAAAAATTAAGTGCTAATACGTTTGTGCTTTGCAGTCAAATACAATTTCCCCCTTTTTAAATAGGAAAATCATTATGTAGCGGATAGCGCTGATAAAGTGACTTGCCGCCACAAATAAATCAATGTATTGGAAACACTTCTATTGTTTATTTCCGTTATTACACCAGGCACATTAATCATTGGGACTATTATCAATTACTCAAACAGAGGGCAAAGTTTGTAGTTCAAAAACAGAACTTATTTTAGGAAAGAGAATATGTTATGAGCATGCGCTGCTGAAGAAGCTTCCCTCTTTCACCTTTGGTTGATCCATTTGTTTACTGTTTGTAGTCTATTGAGTGAGGCCCTCATGTTCCTCTGACAGCCTCACCCACAGCCCTGGCCTGCATGCAAATCTGTATGAAATGAAACTGGTGCTTTGAGAGCTCTCATTCATGTCTCACCTGTTTTGAGTTTGATGGCTGAACTGTGGTTTTGACTTTATCTGAAAAAAGAGGCCATAACATTGCATTTATTGGAATAAACTTATGTTACTCTTTGGGTTTGAACTGTTCATAAGTTGGTTTGGTTTTGTTGCATTGGCAATTTTATTTGCACCTGCTGCTGCAGGGTGGGGGAAGGTGCATGTGGTAAATTCCAATATTAGGTCCATCATTAGAGAACCAGACGCGATGTGAGTTGAGAGTTTCACCTCGTTTGATCTCCCCGACCTTATAATATCTTGGCCAGAGAGGTGAAGGTGGTGGCAGTTCTCTGCTCAGCATCAGCAATGTCCTCTGTACATACACAACAGACTGAGACCCGGGGGGTGTACCACGGGGTGAGTTCACTATACTCAGGATATGTTTTCGTTAGCTGGCTTAACTAACCCGAACAATCGCGATCGAGATAAGCGGTACCACGAAGCTGGTTATCAACTCCGTAAGTCAACCCAGGTTTTCCCAATCCAGCCGGGAGTGCAATCACATAAAAGAGGCGGTCGCAGACAGTGTGAATGCCTAAATGAACAGGCGTAGTCTATAATATTGTGTTGATTTGATGTGTTGCTGTGTGAAAATATCAGCCTTATTCTTTCAGCTCAGCTGTGTGTCTGCGTTTCCACATTAAAAGACTCGGCCCGTTCCTCCTCACTTTAAAAAACTTGTCGTCACTTCAAAAATGAGATTAATTTATTTAACACACTCAAAGTGTTCCAAACATTGTTCTAAATTAACTTCATAAACAAATTATGCCATAAAATGTCCTCAAATAGTGTCTGAAAGACTAAATCTCAACATTTAAGAGACTGGAAACTCACCGTCCCACCTTTTGCACCCACATCGCAAAAGGTCGAGCGGGACATGTCTACAGTCTCTGTAGTAGGCCTATAAGAAAGCTATATAACCTAAAATAAGGTAGCCTACGTTCATATTAAAATTTAGTATTTCAGTATCCCTCCCAAACTACTTTATAGGCTAATATTCAACCTTACGTAAGAAAAATAAAACCCATTTATTTTAACGGCTGCGTCAGGCTGTGTGAAACGGACTGGGAGCAAATAAAAAATATTAAAGACATTTAAAGGCAGTAAGTAGGCTGATCCTGCTGTACTGTAAAAACCTGTAGGCAACATTAGCCTGAGGCTTTTAATCAGTCTCTGTAAGATTATATCGCTATAGTCGAGTTTCTCCACATCACCGCTGCAAACATAAAGCAGCCTATTGACTAAAACAGTCTGTGAGATTTCCTACAGATGGTGATGTCATTTTCCAGATAGCTGATTGGTCAGTAGGCGGCGTTTTCACAGAGCTGATCTCTTATCTGGAACATAACCTGCTCCAGAGCGGGTTAGCCGTTCAGCATAAGTTACCACGGCGATCTACCCCGGTAAGAAGTGAGCCACCTTTTGTGGTACTGAAAACCCAGAGTTAACCCTGAAGTTACCTAGATATGCTCAAATCCTGCTTCGCAGTACAGGCCTCAGGATCCCATGTAACTTGTTAACATGTACAACAGACACACAAACAAGTGAAAAATATATATATACAAAACCAAGTAATACAATTCAACAGAAACATTTACATACGTTGATTCCCCATAACATGCTTCATCTGAGCTGTAATGGCACATTATTATACATCCATACCTTTGCTGAATGCAGTGCTGCACAAGGAGCATGTGACTGCAGTGGCATCAAGTGACAGGCCTTAAAAAGAGTGCTAATGCCATGTCCACCAGCTGAGCTGAAAGGGTCCCACTGTGATTCTGAGAGGCCTGTGAGATTCAATAGCACAACTCAAACTAGCTACCATGACACGCTTACTCCTGTTGCCCATCAAAGCCCACAGTTATGTAGTGAAAGTCTTTGTCCACCAGTGATTCCTGTCTGTCGCCTGATGCTTGGCAGTCTGTGTTAAACTTAAGTTTTGAAATTGTGTACAGTGTTTCTCTTGACACAGAATGCTTCATAACAAAAAAATAACCAGCAAAAACTAAAGCAGAGCAAAGGTAACCCTTAACCTGTTACACACACCGGAGTCCTGCTAGCTCTTCAGTGAAGCCTCATGCGGTATCTGAGTTTTGCATGTCATTCATGTGTGTTTTACCCCACATTGGACTTTTTCTGATAGGAAGTGTTCCTCTAGTTCTGAAAGCAAGCCTTGGATTGCAAGAGTTAACATGCAACAGGAAGTAATTACATACCCTGACCTCTTCCCAGAGCACAGCGGAGCTGAGCTGATCAAATGTCAGATTGGCTGGAGTGCTTCTGATGCATTTCCTGGCAATTATGCTGATTACAAGCATACATGATTCCAGAGACCATACTTGGCCCCTGGAATGCTCTCAGCACCCCACACATGCTATAATAATGTTATCTCAAAATTCCACAGAATTTCCAAAATAAGATGACTCTAATTGAGAATTGCTTGGGCGTTGTCCAGAAAGGAAGTACACACATTTAGCAAACCCACTGAAGTAAAGGCACAAATTAAAGTGCTGACTACTGTGTCATAAAGCAGCAGTGGGTACCACAGATCACTAATTAAAAGTCAGTTCGGTCCTTGTATGGTCTCTTCTCTGTGGTGGTTTGTAGATTTAGTATCTGCAACCTTGATAGATAATCGCTTACTCACTCATTTTCTTTATTCATCCGCCTTGGGGAAATTCAGGTATCTAGTAGTTCTCAACAAGTCAATAAACAAGAAGGCAGTAATGGTTAAAGTCATAATACTGTCTCAGATGAAATGTTTCAGATATTAAAATACAAAGTACATCTTAAAGGCAGAAAATAGTTTTTAGTAGTACTTTCATGTATTGATTCACTTCACTATTCCATCATACACACTCACACTTAGCCTGTATGCCCATAGTGTCCATCATAAGTCATGGCACATGACATTAAATGTTTTCTCTGGCATGCTATTTCTATGAAATAATAATAATAATATATGCTAAAAAAGCTTCTGGCTTACCAACTCTACTACACACAGGCCACATGTTTAAACCTTACAGCAGAATGGAAAGAATAATAAAAAATAACCAGCATTGTTTCTTTTAGTGAGTCATCTTTATTGAGTAGCATAAATTAAAATCTTGACTGAATGCAGTTTCATGTGACAGGCATCTGTCTTGTCTGTCTCTGGTCAGTCAGTAAACCACTTTTTGTTTTGTTTTTTAATGTGATTTTTATCAGTCCTAACTCTCAATGCGGATACTTCAGTTAGTACACTAAGATGTAGTTCACTGTGTACACTGTGTGCATGAATTTTGAAAGGTTAGTGTTGTGTCAAGTAAAAAAAACCAGCTGTGCACTTACTGGAAAAGACGATCGCAACATTCGTCCACTTCCTCTACTTTTTCCTTAATGTCGAATTGTAACCGGGCGGATCATTATCACCAGCATTTGACCTCAGTTGTCACTCGCCAAAATATCTGCTGGCTTGTTTGCTCACTTGACTTAAATTCAGTTTTGTTAAAAATGAATACTTTTACTTGCTTGTGTAGGCAACTACAACTGCTGCAGCTTCCTCAGCCGTCATTTTCACAATTTTAAAAATCGGTTGGTGGTCCCTCCCGTTCTGCTACGTAGCCAAGATGGCGAAGTGTCCAGTTCTTAACACTCCACTTTTTGACCGTTCAAATGAGTCCACCATCCAGGTACTTACAGTGCACTGCATTTTGCCATTCTTGTCAGTGTAAACACAACTTATGAGTTCTAAATAACTAGTGTTAGTATGGAAGGGAGGGAATTGAGACACGGCACTGTGCCACTGTGTGTGTTGAAAGTAGGGATGTCATGATACCAGAAATGTAGTTGTCGATACAGATACCAGTAAACTGCATCGTCATCTTTGGTGTTTTCAGGTGATCCAAACAGTGAAATGTCTGCCTAAATTAGTTTTCCAACTGGGGAAATCGAGGCTTTGACACAGAGCTATTGAAGGCAACAGCCGTGAAACTAACTTAACCTCTGATCCAGACACGTCGTGGCGGAGCTGTCGATCCAGCTGCACGTGTCGCTGTCTTCCATGTGTTGGATCTCCTGTACCTTTGATACCTAGCGAAAACGACATGTTTTCAGAATTTTGTTATCGACTTGGTACCAAATGTCTGTTCTTGTGACATCTCTAGTTGAAAGAGCTCAAAATGATCACCAAAATGCAGCATATGTTTGACCCAATAAGCTGCTACACTAAATGTGCTGCTATCCTCTCTGTTCAGAGCTTTATCATCAGGTTGTAAACAAATATTGTGATTCATTGCCCTCTTTTCTTTCTAGTTTAAAGTACCCACTCTGATCACTACCTTGTAATTAGAGAAAATTCAAGAAGCTCACGATTCTTCAATACACCTGCCCTGTATATACACCTGTATGTAGTTTTAGCGAAGTAATACACTGATGTAATTTTCCATTCCCATTCCAGTACCTAACCATTTATAAAACAGACAAGTATGTACATAAAGACACACACTTAAGTTCTTGAATGTGATCTTCCTTACATGCCAAAAGTGTGTGTGTGTGTGTGTGTGTGTGTGTTGCAAAAAATCTACAATTGTTTGCTATTGCTTCTCTGCAAATGGCCCATGCACAGCACAGCCATGTGTTTGATTTGTTATGCAGGTCTGTTGTGGTGAGGCCTTCAAACATTATCAGCCCAAATAAGCTTGCTGGCCAATTCAAATGTATGCAGTCCATTCCAGCCCACAGACTGTGTGTGGGTTCTATAAGATTCTTGTTACAGTGCGTTTAGTGACATTTTAATGCGTGCTTATTGTGGCCCATCACATCAAAAGAAAACAAGAAATAATGTCTTTTGTATTATCTGGCACATTGTATCTCAGCACCAGAGGAAAGGTCATGTTTTATCTAATCAGAAGGGTCTGACCGCTGTACATTGGCCATTTATAAACATCTCCAACAGAATGGGCTCCACATTGGTCAGTCTAAGCTGTAATATGTCAGTCTGTGCTTTGGGTTGAAGGCTAACATTAGTACGCTGATGTGCAATAAAGGCCCTGATGTATGAACCTCTTTATTATTTGAAGTATTATAACTTGTCCATCTGATGAGTAAGAGCTGTGAGTTATTATGATTTGTCCCTACACAAAATAATTTCCAGGAACACCAGTGGAGATATTTGTTGGTGAGTTTGTACTCCCCAGTTGTCTGAAAAGGCTTTTGTTGTCACATGGGTGGCCTACTGTGTTTGTAAAGCAAAAAGCCTTTTGTGGGGCTTTCAACAAACACTGAGGAGGATTCATAGCCCCCCCCCCCCCGCCATGTAAACAATGGCTTGCACACCCGAGTCCTATAAAACAGTTAATGTTAACTATAACTTAAAACTTAAACTGTATCCTGGTTTTATTTTTATTCTTTTAAATTTTATTCTCTCTCTCGCTCTCGCTCTCTCGCTCTCTCACACTGTTGATTAACCACACATAGAATATTATATTGTTTTTAAATAGCCGGCGGCTGCTGGAAATACACCCGCAAGGAACCGTGACATGCATACATTGTCGACAGCACGGCATGCACGCAAAACTCTGCAGTAGACCAGTGAATAGCAGGCGAGAGAGAGAGAGAGAGAGAGAGAAAAGGGTCGACAATAAGCCTCAGTTTAGCTGGAAATTTACAGTGTAAGTTGAATGAATAGAGACTGCAGCTCTGCAGCTTCTCAAGATTAAAGTGCAGCTACCATGTGTNCCCCCCCCCATGCTATGTGTAGCATGAAGTGGACTACCGCCTTCATTTCATTGTGCAGCTGTGTGTCCTGCAGTCCATTTCAGTACCTTCTTAAATTTACAGTAATACCACAGCCAATGAAACACAATAATAAAAATCAAATGGGCAGGAAAAAATGGAACATCAGTCACACTTCAGTGAGTTATGAATCTCGGATATCTGGTCTCTCACATGATCTTCTAATAGAGGACAAATAAAGACATTACTTTGGCACCTCATCTAAATATAGTAATATTTCAGTGTTCAGTAACTGTCAGACTTTACTTCTCAGGAGTACTGTATACCGGTGGTATAAGTCAATCACAGGACCTTCATGAAAAGTGTAACCAGGAGGCTTTTGCTTCAGGCTAAATGGTCATGGCAGCCATGCTGAGGATGTATGCCCTGTGAGTCAGCAAATTAGAGGCGTGTGAGAGTAGTAAGGAAAAGTAATAGGTAACAAGATAACACAGGCTTGTTTTCTCAGTGTGAATACATTGTAATCTCACTTTCTGAAATAAAGATTCACTTCCAAGTGCCAAAAGAAGTTATCACCCCCCTTTTTTAAATGTCTGATTTGAAGTGCAATTGATCTCATCCATTTTTTCTCATGTGTTGAATGTGAGCTGTTGTTTTTTAAATAACAAGCAGCCAATCAGGGGTCATGATAAAACCATCCTCTTCCCGAAACTTTGTCACAGATTCCTGAACTGTTGCTTTCTAGAAGTCTCTGTATGTTACTGAGTACGGTCAGCATAGTAGTTAGGAACTGATGAAAGAAAATGAGGAAGCTACATGAGATGCTGTGCATTGATTGTTTTAATACCACACTGGCTCAATGATTGACCGTCACCCCCTGCATCCTCCACCCCCCTTCCTTCCCGCTCTTTCTCCTCCCTCAGACTTGATTCACTGCACAAATGAGATGAATGTGAACATCCCTCAACTGGCTGACACACTTTTCGAGAGGACTGCCAACACCAGCTGGGTGGTTGTCTTCAAGTCCCTCACCACCACACATCATCTGATGGTCTATGGCAATGAGGTCAGGACTTCAGTAATAACTGTTCTCCACCTTTACTGAATTGGATGGAAATATCACAGCTTATTTAATAGTAATACTGATAAAGGTTTCATTCCTCTAAATTGTCAATGTACAGTATGTTGGCATGGGATTTGAGATAGCTTGTTATCATCTCGTAGGAGTGCACTAAATGATACATGCCTAAAAGTAAACTGTTTGTTCCACAAGGTAGCTGTGGGGAAATACCCCTTGTGCAAGTCCCTTATCTGTTGTTTTCCTTGCAGAGATTTATACAGTATCTGGCTTCAAGGAACACACTATTCAACCTCAGCAACTTCTTGGACAAAAGTGGCCTACAAGGTATATTCCCAACACTGTACACACTGGGCAGCAGAGAGCCTTTAAACACTCTATACTCCAGTATTCATCAGTGTCATGACATTTATCATCTTTTGTTTGTAATGCAGGCTATGACATGTCAACGTTCATAAGGAGATACAGCCGCTACCTGAATGAGAAGGCTGTGTCCTACAGACAGGTCGCTTTTGACTTCACTAAAGTGAAAAGGGGGTAAGGAGCATTCACTTTCACTTATTAGCTTTCACTGTTAGTGATTACTTGTACATGAGCCGCAAAGCTTGATGTTCTTGTTCCAGAAACCTGGTCTTGTTTTACCCCCTAGGGAAGGAGATCTGATCTGATTCTGAAAGATAACCTTGCACTAGTTGTATTTCCTGAAAAAAAAAACATTGTGACAGTTTTATTAAAAGTTGCATAAATCCATCAGAGTTCCTGTTTTTTGCTTTACTTCATCGCTTTAAAGCCAAAAACATAACAGATGTGGGGTTTTTTGCACAATAGGCCTAATCTCACAGATTATTTTGCCCCTATTGCATTTTAACTGTAGTTATTGCTCTACTACTTCATCCAGGAACTGGACATGCATACACTGCAGTGTCAGATAAGACATTGTAAACCTCACTGCACTATAAGGAGCGATATATTCACTGATACACATGTTTTTGTGTTGATAGAATGACTTGAAGTAAGGGGTGGGTGAAAATCTTACATCACAGTAAATGTCATTTTAACGACGTACATCATGAGCAATGGATCTGTAAATTAAACTAAGACTGCACTTCACATTTAATTATTTTCTTCTATTATTTTATAGCTTTCTCCATGTTTTCTTGGCACACTCTTTTGTGGTGATTGGCAAACCAGCTCAGAGGTGCTCTACCACCCACCTATCATCACTCTTGCCTCACATGATAACATGATAAGCAAGTACAGCTGCCCAAATCGCATTACCTTGCGAGGTAGCTTAATTGTGGAGATCATGTGAGAATCCAGCCCTGATTTGCTACGTAGCCTGCCCCAAGTATAAAGCAGGAACTACATTGCCAAATCTGTACCGTACACATTTCTATTGTGCCACGGTGGATGCCATCACATCGCACAGCCCTACTTGGTCATTTGGATGAGCCATGTCCATTTACAGGGGAAAAAATCCTTAAGTTGTGAAAAGTCAAGACTAGAAAAGCCCATTTCCATCTGTGTCAGCAAGCTCAAAGCATGCTCTTTTTTTCCCCCACAGGTCTGATGGAGTGATGAGAACCGTGAACACAGAGAAACTTCTCAAGACCATCCCCATCATCCAAAACCAGATGGATGTGTTACTCGATTTCAATGTGAGTTCTCAGTATTGGCTGGCATCTGAATCGATTGCTGACAAACTTGAAACTGATTGTTCTTAACACCTTCACCTGTCTTTCAGGTCAATGCTAATGAACTGACAAATGGTGTGATCAACGCAGCCTTTATGCTTCTGTTCAAAGACGCCATCAGACTGTTTGCAGCATACAATGAGGGCATAATCAACCTCCTGGGTAAAAAAAAACTTTTGTGTTGTAGATACACTATTCGGACTGCAGTTTTTTCTTCTTCAGATGATAAGGGACAGGGGCCATGGGGTGAAAGACTAAATTAATTAATGCAGATGTCCTTGCAATTATATAATACTTTGCATTCAGCTTTGAAAGCAAGGATGTAGTTAGGGAATGTTCGTTAGCGTTCCCACGCAGTTCAAGTAAGTCTTTAATTAACTGATTGCTTCCTGGAACTGCAGACCCCTAACAAGCTTATTTCAAAGAAACTTTGTAGGGGGCAAACTATTCTCCAGCAGATCTCATGAATAATTTTCTGACCCTAGTCTAAAATTAATATGCAGTTACCTTTCCTTTCTCCCTCTCTCCTTTCTATTGTGAAACACGAAAAGCTATGATAGGGAAGATCAGACTGCAGTTGTAAAGTGGTCTCCGATACTGCACATTATAATATGATTGAACCTCAGTATTTAGTATGCAAATCTCACAACATATTGGTATAATTAGTGATTTGTTCTGATTGCGCTCGTTTACCTTTGTCCTGAGTCCCAAGATTTCAAAACCACTTCAGGCTTTAAAGTTTACCAGCATACAGTATATCGTTGTCTGCTGAGACTGACAATTTGATGTGCTATATACCAAATGGAGATACTGTAGCCATGAAACTATAAACATAAAACAAATAAAATAAAAGACAAAACAGAAATAAGTGTACAGGAAATGAGTGTGATATTTTTGTTCTCCTTATTTTCCTACTCTGTAAACAGAGAAATACTTTGACATGAAAAAAATCCAGTGCAAAGAAGGACTTGATATCTACAAGAAATTCCTTACACGAATGACAAGAATCTCAGAATTCCTCAAAGTTGCAGAGGTAAGTCCTGACACCAGATCTGCCAGTTGGCCTGGGATGAGTTGGCTATTTTCTCTACAAATTCTCATGGTCTTTGTTCTCTTCCTGCAGCAAGTAGGAATTGATCGAGGGGACATCCCAGACCTGTCTCAGGTAAGCAAATTCTAAAAATAACTATTTACCTAACTTCACACCCCTCACCTCTTTGCTGGCTTTGCCTAACTAAAATGAGGAGAATGGCACAAAAACGGGGAAAATCATTATGGAATAGTGGCTGGAATAAAATGTCCTTTCAATGTTAAGTAGAACCTGCTTTATAGCTCCACAATGTATATTCACTGGAATTATATCATTAATATAGTGATAATTTCTATTTAGCAAAATAGAATACAAATACTGTTATAGTATAGTGCGTATCAAGTGAGCTGTCATAGGAGCTATAGCAACATAACTTAGTAGTACAGTACAAACTCTTTGTAATTTAGTAAAATGTAAACTGTAGTACTTAAAAAAACTGTCATACAGCATTTGATTTGCAGTGTTAAGTTAATTGACACTTTAGATACAGATCATTATATGAGCTCAAATAGGCTTAGTGACCTATAATATGAACTTCGAAAATGTGGCTATCATTGTCTTACACAGGCTGCTAACCCCATGCAGCTTCAGCCTAACACGTTTTAAGACCAAGTGCTGTGCATGCTAATCAAAAAGCTAGGCAATGCATGTGCACTACGAACACCTTCCAGCTGACATTCACTCCTGACCTTGCACGTCGTACAGCAAATAAAGGTGTGAATCAAGGGTTTTGGTCTGGGATATGATAGGTCTATCTTATATAGAGAAGTAACCTTCTGATGTGGTGCATTATGTAGACAATACATTTATCTGGAGGCTCTATTATTCATGTATTTCGTAGAACTTTGTAATTGTAGCAGATAAACCAGAATTGGACAGCTTTCTCCCAAACGTTTTCTTAATATCTTGACTGTTTCCACCTTTATTTTCTGTATTTTTCCCTTCCTTTTATCTCTCCATTTTCAGTTTACAGTTTGTGTAAGTATCAGAACCTTTTCTCTCTCTCTGTGTCTGTATTTGAGAGTTGCTCTGTTTATGCACTCTTGGCAATAACTTTGCACGTTTTTTTCCTTCAGAAACATCTTATATTATGCTTTCCTCATCCTTTGAAACTTAATGTGTGTCACTAACATTCACGCTAGGCTCCCAGCAGCCTGCTGGATGCCCTGGAGCAGCACTTGGCATCTTTGGAGGGAAAGAAAGTCAAAGACTCAACTGCAGCCAGCAGGTAGGTCTCATTCATCTCTGTTCACTTGATCTGGCTCCCTGCCATCCAGGCTCAGAGTGGAGCATTTTTTTACCATGGAAGATGATAAAAGCAAAATTATTCATCTGTGTGTGACACACAGAAACAACAGTAGAAACAACACTTTGACATTGCAGAGAGGTAATGCATTAAAGAGGTAGTATTATGCTCATTTCAGGTTCAAAATCCTATTTAGAGGCTGTACCAGAACAGGTTTACATGGTTTAATTAAATGAAAACCAGCCTTTTTTTGTCACACTGCACATTGCTGCAGCTCCTTTTTTCACCCTGTGTTGGAGGCTTTGTTTTAGCTATGAAGTGATACATCTTGTCTCTCAATGATCTTTGTTGGGAGTTGCACATGCGCAGTTCCTAGTTAAGGACTACTAGCCAATCAGAAGCAGAGAAGGGCGGGTCAGCGAAAAGCCGGTTAACAGCTCGGGTTCAGCTGTACATGTTGCCGACCAGCTTGGCAACATGGACTGGAGCAAGAGTTTCAGAGTGGTGAGTTA
>JAPMOB010238691.1:0-27986 GCA_029875015.1 Lepomis gibbosus | reverse complement strand
TGATTAATTTTAATTTATTTCTGCATTTATTTATTTATTTATTTATTTTTTATTCTGTCTTTTTTCGTCCTTCATAGTACAGATCATAAAAGCTCTGTGTGACAAATCTGTGACTTTGGGCTGAATAAATAAAACTTGCGTGACTTCAGTCAACTCTGTGCTTTTCAACACTGTCTTTTTGTAGAAGACTATGTAGATTACATGCAAATGCTGTTCTAGACTAAGGCTGAAACAGAGAAATGCTATTCAAATCAGCTGCAACAACTGCAGGGACGAAAGCATGATACGTAGCAGAAACACTCCTCCCTCCCTCTCTCTTGCACGCACACACACACACACACACAAAAACATTCAATGTTGGCCTGACACACATCAACAGTGCCTCTTGAGCATGAAGGACAGTGACAGTAGCTCTGGACCAAACAAAGTATTCCACTCATCACTCAGGATTGTCCTATTTCAAACCAGATGCCCTTGGCAAAAAATACATTCAGATATATCCACTTGTTTGCTAATGTTTACTCCTACTTAGAACCCTGTGTAACCCAAGCAGTAAATCTAATGGACACCATCCGGAACATGCAATGAATATGAGCCCTTATCCTTGCTCAGTGACCTCAAGATCTTTGATGCAGGTCTTTATGCTGGTATTTAATTTTTATAGTTTTATATACAACATAAATATGATATTTCACAGGTATTCCACATAGGAGCATACCCTGGCATGGTGAGCTTTTTGTTTTTCTCTCTGTGTTAGTTCCATGTCCCTTATAGTCACAGGCAGCCTTGAATATAAGCAATAATATCAAGTGTTGAGATCACTTATGTGATTAAATATTTCTTGAGCTACCAAAATAATTTCTAAATGATATTTCACCGACTACAAATATAAACAAGGAAGCAGATAAAGCCATTATAAATCAAACAACCAAAATAATCCTCATTGTAATTTTTCTGTGGACCTTCATATCAAATTCCTTAAGAACAGATCAAAGCTTTCTCTGCCACAGTCTCCATCATCATCATAATGCCCTCTGGGGAGAGCTAACAGATCAATGTCCTGGATCCTAAGGGATGAAGCTGGACTTCAGTACACATGAAATAACCTACAGGTATTTAACAGGTTTAATATACATGTGCTGCATTTGATTTTCCACCCCAAACTGATATGTTCTCAATCGTGGCTTTGGGCAGACAGGGGTAGCTTTCTGTTTGAGAGCCAAGAGAGTATATTTAAGACCAGGCAATATAATGGCTCTTAACAGTAATTAGTACTCCTTCCACCTAGCATAATGTTTTCAGCACTGTAGGCCTAAAGTTTAAGTGGCCATACAGATACAGATACTTTTCTCAAACTTTAAGTGTCCTTCAGCAGATGGACGTCGACAAGTTTGCAGCATAGTGTTTAGCAAGCTCAAACTAAATAGCAGCACTCAAAAGAGGAAGGATAAAAGACAACAGTATTTGGACAGAATCTGGAATCCAACAGAGTTGCTTATAAATTTGCTGAGCGAAAAGCCAATAGAATGAACTTCTGATGGGTGAGTGCAGGCTACATAAATAGAATCAGCAGTAAAATCTAAAAATCACTGAAAAAAAAGTTTGATGACTTTGTCCCAAAATAAGGTGTAAAATGCATTATCCTTCTACTATGCATGTGTGGTTGTAGTGACGCCTACATAGTAGACCCTTATGTGAGGGGAACCACAAGATTGGCTGAAATACGTTTCCCGCCTCGTGTCTTAAAAGCAGACGATTGGCTTTCTAGCCAACTGCCATCTTTGGTGTTATGGGCTTTTATGGAGTTTTATTGAGGATTCTTAAAGTGGCATGTCTCCTCTTAAAAACGTCCCTGGTACAGATGTCTGTGTTTTGGAGTGAGATCAGGGATTTGCCTCTCAAATGTTGAAAACACTTAATAAAAACTGTGTCTGTGGTAACATGTTTTTGCTGTGCCATCGATGATGAAATGAGTGTGTGATCAGAAGCCACCATCCATTCATTCACACTGTGTAGGCCTATAATGTGTTGCTTCTTCATCTCTATTTTTTTCTGTGGTTATTGACATACTGTGTAAGCCAGTGCGGATTGACACTAAAGCATCGATATTTATGATCCCAACGTTTCCTGCTCTGAGATCAATTCTCATCTAAAAGGATCAATATCTAAACTCAGTTATTTGGAGTGAGTGTGTATTTCATCACAAGTAACTTGCAGTCACTAGGATTGTCTAATTTTACCCGGTTGATAGGAATTACTTCTCCTTCCGTCTGTAAAAGTCATGTTAGTACTGTGGCTCTGTGTGGATCATTTGAAGTGAGCTACGGCTTTACATTTCCTACGAAGACCGAAAACTGACTATGGCTGACCATAAAAGAAGTCATGTCTGGATGTATTTTAACTTAAAAATGACACTGCATGTGATATGTGTGCAATGACCTGAAATACTGTTGCAACACCGCAAACCTTGCATTAACATCTGAGATTAAGTCACACACTGAGTATGATGATGTTATGACGTGGCGGTCTGAGGAGGAGATTTTTATTATAATTAAGGAATACAGTAGTTTGATGTTGTGTCATTAAGCAGCTATAATTTGTGATTGGTAAGGCTACAGCCTACTTGCTAATTCCCTCATCCATACAGAAATGAGGTCACATTGAATTAAACATTAAACTAGAAAAAAAATATGTAAAAGAATCGGTATTGGTATCAGCAAAACCAGACTGGGAATTACTTGGTATCGGTATTTACTTTGTGTTGATTTGTTACCTTAGGCTGGCTAATTCTATTTCAGTTGTTTTAGAGAAGATGACAGCAGGCTGTGGTGGTTCAAGTCCAGGGCAGGCTGTTAGATTCGTGTTGATGCAGTTGCCACTTCGGTTGCTGTCCGTGGTGCTGATCAAAGGCAGCAGGCTTGCAGTGACTGTGCTTCTGGGGCAGGATTCGGGGATAAGGAGAAATATTTGCACTGGGACCAATCACGACTATGTTGTTAGATTTTTTCACTGCTGTGAGTACTTCTACTTCACAGTCGATCAGGAGCTGTGTTCACAAAAGACCTTACCTTCCCACTAGGACTCCTAAATGGTGTTAAAAGTTCCAAGCGAGCAAGTTGCACAAAGTAGCTAAAAACAACTTTTAAGGAACAACAAGAACTCCAAAGCTAAGAGAAAGGGCGGGATAGAGCTTGTTGCTATGGATGACATCATGTTTCATGAGTGAACTTCCTCACTATGTCCACAGTGATTGGTGTTTGCTGGGTAACCTGTCTGTCAGAGAATGTGAAATAAAATATTCATCCATTCATAGGGATGTAAAAAGTTGCTATTATTGTAGTTGTACAAATTTCTGATGAAGAAAACTTCCAGCACACTGACTGAGTTGTTCTTAGTGACTTCAGAATACTCTAGACTGCCTCTTACTTCTCTCAGACTTCCTAAACCGGAGGTACTTTTAGCACTGACATGCATTGTGATTAACTCTTTGACCAAATACTTGGGAGTCCTTGGGACTGACACACTCCTTAGTTACTTTTAGCTTTAGGATGTTTTGTGAATAGAGCCCCAGACCTAAATTTGGATAAAGCCACAACAACAAAAATCAACATACAAAATAGAACAGGCAGCTTGTATGGGGGAAATCATCATCACAGCTGCCCCCATTAGACGTTGTTAGCAGTGTGTCAAATCCTTGTTAGGCTGTTTACACCTAACGTTGTTGGTGCACCTTAAACACACTTGAGGCTGATGAAAACACTGCCAATAAAACTCTGGTATGGACCTAACATTCTCACTGACTGACTTCAGTGGCCATTATTTTCAGTATACTAGGAAGCAGCTGCGCTCTCTGATTGCTGATTTTCCAAGAGGTTTTGCAGCCTGAGCTCAACCAAATTGTACTTTGAAAGAATGTGTGTCCAATTGGCATTGGTGGGTTGGAAGTTATTGCAACAACAACTTTTTAAAAAGAATGGTGGAATTTACCATTCACCCTATCTATGGGTGATACGTTTATCCCACTTTATAGGAAATCTTCTCATGTCTCCCTTCCCACCCCAAATTCTATACTATCATGCTTGACCTCTAGGGATAAAAAGACAAGAAACTCATAAAAAACCCTCTTGATACTATGGTACTGTTCAATGATTGCTAGTAATCATACTGTGACTTGTAGGGCACTGAGATGTGGTGAGGTCAGGTACAATATCAATTGGCTGAGGAATTTGCCCAATTCAGTTCAACTCAGTGAGGCTATATTGGCCTGAGTAACAGGCATTTACATTGCCAAAGCAAAAAACCAAACAAACAAAAATGTTGTTGTTTATGACATTCATCATTCTTCTCTTTGAAATAATTTATACCAAGAAGTTATCATCATTCCGTGAATATAGTGCTGAAAGCTCACCTTGAAAAGACTTGTTTACTGTAGCCACTCTGTAAACCCTCACATCATTAAATCTAACCGAAAAGACTAAAAAAGGCTATTTGAGGCATTCCTTTGACAAAGTGATGTTAGTAGTGTCTGAAACCATTAATATACTGTTTATAGGCCAGACAGTATGTCTATAGAGATCCCTTGTGATGTGAAGTGATGAAAGTAAGAGCTGAGAGAACAGGGAGGTGAAGACACTTCAAAAAACAGCATGAAAGAAATCCACTGTTCCTCACAGCAAAGACTTACACTTGAAACAATGTATTATTCTGGAAAGGATACATTTTTATATATTTTAAGGTTTAATTTGAGAGGTTTTTGTAAAAAGTGATGTGGATTTTAAAATCACATGTTAAATATGTTATTACATCATAAAAGTCTGAGTTAGACTCCTTAAAATAAGAGTGATGGGAAGTAAGAGAAATGTGCTTTTCATTTGTGAACACAGGTATACACTGGACAACAGTTCATTGCTGTGCACATACTGCTGTGTACTTTTGGTCTGGTTTTTCATGGCTTGGCCTATTAGCACATCTTAAAATTGAGACCCAACCCCCGAAAGAGACCCGATGACATGTTATTTATGTCTTTTGATTCCCATTTGGGACGGGGGTTATTTTGTTTTTAGCACAGAGGGAAGCTGCAGTTACAAGGAGCTGTTTTCCACAATGATTGAAGAAATATATAAAAATAATTATATATAATTCAATAAATATCAAATAGATTTAAGAGCTATTTACTGTATGTAAGTCAGCTTACAGCAACCAGTACAACTGCATAGATCTCATCTGCGTTTGTCATGAACTATTTTTCTGTTGCTATTTTTCAGGGGTATGGCTATTTTTCTGTATCTTATACTATTTCTAAACCTTTCAACAGGGCTCTAATTGGTCAAGTGCCACTCTAACTGAGTGACGCACACATCAATGAGCCCACCGCAGACTTATTTGAACCGCCAACAAAATATCTGCAATATGGGCAGGGATTCAGAGGTCTGGAGCCAGTCCAAGCTAGTGTCAATAGATAGTTTTGAATTGAGGTGACAAAGGCCACTTGATAATATTGAATTTTTTAAATTGGCCAAATTCATACAAAAGACAGGATTCAATACTTTCCAGACAAAAAAAACAGCCACTAAAACATTATTTAGAGACCATTATGAAAAACTAAAACCCTCCTGAATACCAGGGCAGTAATAATGATAACAAATTACCATTGAAAATTTACACATTTGAATTGTGTCTGCTATAATGGCGCTGGATAACACTGACACATACTGCAATAGTGAGAGATGAAAGGAGTGAGAGAGGAGACAGAAAGAGCTGATGAAAGGCTGGAAAGACAAACAGAGCACGGAACAGAAGTAAAGGAAGAGGGATAAAACAAAAAGACAGAATTAAGAAACCAAAAATCCTTGAGAGAGTTCCAGAGGTTAATATGGTGAGTTCATGTGAAATAAACACCCAGACATACACTTTTATCGCTCCAGGAAAAAACAAAAGGGGTGCGAAGCGGAGAAAGGAGCAGCACTGTCAAGCTTAGTTCCACCTCAGTTGGATTGTCATTGATTTTTCTTCTGTTGCTTCTTCAGTCTCCACTCTGTCTATCTTTTTCTCTTCCTAGCTGTCTTTCTAGGTGCTGAATGTAATTGGATTCCCTCACTGTAAAACTGCAGGATTAAAACTCCGGAAGGGGAGGAGGAGGGATGTATGGCGAGGTCCTACAGCTAATCACGCTTGTAAAATAAGAAATGAACAGTTGAAAAGTCTGTCCTGCTGGAACAAGTTCACAGTTATTTTGCTTATACAGTAGAAATGCAGGATAAGACTGATGTTCATTATTTACATACTGTAGTGTGTTTATTCACACTGGTATGGTTGAATCAACAGAATCTGATTCTATTTACACTTCTGATTTGGACTACAATCAGAGACGCTCCCAAATCTGACACTGCACATAATCAGTTCCTGTGGGGCCACATTTAAAATTTTGAATTAATCTCTGAACAGAAGATCAGCGTTGTCATAATTCAGCATCAAGAACAGCTGAAACTGCAAGTGAAACCAAATGGTCAAAAATTGTGATACCTTTGAAATGAAACCACAAAGCATGAGTCAAAATAGACCAGCTGGTCCCTGCCATAGTTGAAAAACCCATGGGAGATTCCTTTTTTTTCTCAGATTTTCCAGTCTGTTAGTGTAAAGCTTACTAGCTCCACGCTCATTCTTTTCAGGTTAATGCCTGAATGCGGGAAAGAAGACCTTAACTGGTCGGCAATATAACCTCAAAATAGGGTTTTGACACAGCTTTACTTTCATTGACAATTAATTTGCACTTGCAAATATGTTTTTATCCATCCATTAGCTATACTCTCCTTGAGGGTCAGCTGGAGCCAATGCCAGCTGACATTGGGCTATGATAACCTGGACATGTTGCCAGTCAATCGCAGGGCTGCATATATGTTTTGTAATGGCAAACATTCGCTGTCAACACATTTAATTTGTTTTCCCTACAGTAACCTCCCATAAGTAAAGAATGATTCATGTTTTTATAATTAGAATTTTAAGTCAACTTAAAGCACCTGTTTAAGGTAAAGAATCATGCTCTCGGCTTAAATAGTAAAAACGTAAACGCTGATTTCATCCCGTCTGACTTCTGCCCACTTGGCAGCAAAAACAAGCTGTAAACACAAAACAGACATATTATCACCTTAGAAAGTTGATAGGGCGAACTTGTTTGCAAACAGTTGCCTGTTGACACATTTAGCAGATATGGAGCAACATTTGCATTTATATTGAGTCGTGTGGTTAACTTGATGAATGTAAGAGTCGGGGGATTATTCTCTGTGGGTTTTGTCACTGTAAGCGGAACCTGTCACATACAAGTATTCCATTGTTACATAGAAAAATTGATTAGAGCCACATTAAGCAAATGTTTTGCTTAAGATCAGGTAATTAAGTAGGACCCACCTTAAGGTCTTTGTCATGTCAGTCCATGTTGTGCTTTAGAAGACACAAACTAACTGCAACACAATATACCTTGAGCTTTTGTGCCCCCCTGAGATTGTGGCTAGTTTCCTACCTTGCCCGGCTGACAATGTAACCTTCACGCACACATTAATCATTTAATATCTGATGGCATTTGACCTTTAGTTGTCGCTACAGCAACAGGACAAATTAATACTGCTTAGTGGACTAACCAACTTACACAAAAGCAATTCCCTGGATATATGTATTCCCCAAACTATTGCATGGTTGTCTATCACTTTGCATTTAGATACAGGGTTACCTTCAGATGTAGATCACAAAATGTCCTAATATTTTTCCATTAAAGTATCACAATAACTCATTTAGATGATCCTCTAGCCTTCATACCGGTATGTGCTCTCTGAGTTCTAGTTTAAAAGCAGAATACTAAACCACAACATAACAAGCACTTGGCAAAGGAACAGGCCTGACATTCAAAATGTAAAGGTACCCTCTAACAGAATAATCTTCACCAGCATGCGTGGTGAAACAAAGACTTCAAAATTCAGCAGAGTTACCCTGGGTGGTAATAATTAATTAGACATGTAGCCTAAGGCAAAGCACAACAAAAACAACTGGTAGTTTTCATCATATTATCAGGATTCAAGGACACACAAGCTGATAGTGACAAAAGAGAAAGGGCAGATGGCAGAAAGAGATTGCCAAACACAATGCAAAGCTTTATGATGTAAAGAAGGTGTAGGTGGCTTCAGTGGGGGTCACGCAAAAACCCAGGGACAGCAGGGAGAAAATGTTTTAATCTGGATGAAGTGAGTGGGGCAAAGCTTCCACCTGCGTCCCTACTTAAATTTCACCTTTTCTTTTCTTTTGTGGTCTTGTGGCAGATAATTGGTCATGTTCATGGAGTTTTTTTTTCTATTTTTAAAAACAATGCCTAGATTGACAGGGAATGGGAGAATGCACCAGTCAGTTTTTGGAATGTACAAAGATGATCAATCAAGACCCGCTTCTTTACTGTGTCAGGTTAAAGGAGCTGTAAAGATAATGAAAATCTGTGCAGTTAGAGATGCTGCAGATAAGAGTGTTTGATTTTGGTGAAAATTTGATTTTAGCATTAGCTGTCAAGCTTGAAAGATAACTTGCTAATCTTACTTGCAAAGCTCACATTTGTTTGTTTGAAATAATTAGTAGGTATCTATGGTATTATTTGTAACTCAAAGTTCAGAGATGATAGCAATTATGGCCGGAGTTTTAATACATAGAGATCTCAGATAAAATCCACTAGACAGTGATAAGTCTAGCTTGTCCCTTGGGAAAAGGGAGGTAATTGGGGAGTAGAAAGACCCTGAAGGGCATATAAGAGACGCACAGCAGACAGAGAGATATCACAAAAGACAAAAAAAGTGTGCAAAATTAAGAGAGAAAGCATCAGCAGAAACTGATAGAAACATTATTATTTATTGCACTGTTAGTAAAATTTTACAAACTGTATTACTAGTTTAAACATGTAAATGAAAAGTCTTTGAAATGTCTAAATTAAAGTATGTTGCTGTCTGTTCACAGACGTCTTCTATAATAACTTATTTTGATAAAAATTACATTGATTTTCTGTGTTTGTAGAAAGCAAGCCTTGATCCTTGATTTTGCCCAGCCTAAGAAGAAATAAACCTTATAAGTTCTATCTGCAAAACACCTGTGCTAAAATATATATATATATAAATGACATTTTTTGTAAAACAACATGACATGATTTGGCTATTACATTATTAGCCATTATTAGAATTATGCCTCTAGTGTGCCTTATTTTGTTTATTTATTGTTTTGTGTATATTAGTTTTGCAATCTAAGAATTGAAAACCTTGACATTCAATATCTCAAAACCATTCAGAATGCAGACAGAACCTTATAATTCTAAGATCACGAGATGACCCTGAAAGCGTACATAGATTGGGAGGTAGACTTTTGTTTGACCTTTTCTGCCCACTGAAATGAGAAAAATGACAAGATCATAAATTTATCCAAACTGGTCAGAATTTCTACAGGTCTTGCTACAACCCAGACCGATGGTTTTCTCCCCTCAAATATTGACTAAACTGTTAAAGTCTACAGCGATAAACATCTAAGGATTTAGTTTTCAGGTGTATTTATTTTAGCTGAAACCAGATGGGGCAGTGTGTGGGAAGCTGAACATTTGAATGCACCTGAGTTGAGTGTTCAGATTTAAATCCAAATACTACAGAGACAGAAACTTAATTTGAATGTATTTTTAACTGTATATTTCTTCACTGACTTTTCTCTATGACCTACAGTCTCTCTCTAGCTTCCCTCTCTTCTACTTGGCAGGATTTTCTCATGATCCCATACTTCTTCATCTCTAATATCTTCATTTATCCCTCATTGTCTTTTATTCGTCTTCTCCCCCTCAGTCTCCTCTTCTGTGGTGCTGGTATTACTGCAGCAGGGCCAAGGGGAGTTACAGGCTGATTAGGCAGCAGAACCAAGTAAATCCTGGTTAATGGTCTCCACTTTTCTCAATACAAACTTCCTCTGAAGGCCTGAAACGTACACACACAAACACGCACACAATAACAGTATACACCAGATGGTCAAAAGTATGTGGACATGCAAATGTAACACCCACCACTCTTTTTGGATTTTCTCCAATATTTTGTCTGCAGGGATTGGCTACCATTCAGCCACAACAGCCTTACAGGGCAGTCCAATTGAAAACAGCCCTGTGTTAAAACAATGCAAAGGGCAGCATTGATGGGTGTGTGTTGTTTCCAGTACCAGTGAGTCTATATCTGCAGAGGAAAAACACCTTCTATACCCATTTCAGATTAAAAGACCTCTAGTGCTCTCTTATAGCAACCAACTAGTAGCAGATCTTCATAGCCAATGTGGTGATCCCATTCAAATGAGCTGTTAAGACTGTCTGAACTTAGCGTTAGTGAAGTCGGGCACTGAGGTTAGGCGGTAAGTCCTGGCTCACAAATCCAATTCATCCCAAAGGCGTTGCATGGGGTTGAGGTCAGTGCGTTGTGCAGGGAAGTCAAGTTCTTTAATCTAATTTTATCATCTAGTAACAGGAAAGGACATTCAACAAACTGTTGCCACAAACTTGGAAGCCCACTTTTATCTAAAGTGCTATTGCTGTAGTATTAAGATTTCCTTTAATTGGAACAAAGAGGCCTAGCCTAAACAATGAAAAACCTGCCCAGACAAAAAGTACAGAAAAGTAAGTGGACACATTTGTTCACATACTTTTGAACTGTTTCAATAAACTTTCCTACAACAAGGGGTGAAGTAATGAGTTACAATTACTCTCATAAATGTTGCAATGTCATGGTCCATCTGTGCCTTTTCTTCATTCCCTGTGTTCTCCTGCTGTCTTCTGCACAACTGTGACTCATTCCACCAATCAAGTCTCTGCTATCAATCTTCTCTCAAGTCACTCCAGATCCTTCAAGTTGACAATGTGGTTATGTGGCCTAGCCCTCTTTGTTGCCCGTGTTGCTTCTAATCTGGCCTACATTCAGTCTGCGATGAGACTGAGTGACCGCCAAGCCCGTTGGGTATTGTTTTTCGGCTGCTTAAAATTCATCCTCATCTACCATCCTGGTTCCGGGAATCTGAAAACTGACGTGCTCTCCTGTCATGGAGGAATAACTATTCCACCCCGGACACCATCCATCCATCCACCTGTGTTGTTGCTGCTGTTACCTGGCAGATTGAATCTGCAGTGAAAGAGGCACAATGGACACAACCGGAACCTGGTAATCGTCCGTCCATGTTTACAAGCCAACTGTTTGTACCAGATGCTGGTCCCAGGTTCTTAAGTGGGTGCATACATCTTGTTTTGCCTGTCACCCAGGTATGGACCATACCCTATCTCTCCTGAAATAGCATTTACACCTGTGTCTTCGTTGCAGCTTGTGCACTCTCAAGTGGTGAAAATCCTCTCATTGCACTGGTTTACTCCTTTACAAGTTACAAGTCATTAGTCCCATTTGTGACAGAGTTTCCCCCATACCAAGTTAATAAAGCCAGTTCGTTTCCCAGGTATGGAAAGTGTTTTGTCAAGCTAAATGTGCAACTGTAAGCCTGTTTTCTGGTTCTCATCTGCAGACTAATGGTCAGACTGACAGGGCTAACATGGACCTGGAAGCTACAAATTGGTGGGTGACTACTTTCTAAACCCACTTTCTGAAGTTCCCAACTTACGTGGGAGGAGTATATCCATAACTCATTGGCCAGCACTGTCAAAGGGTTGTCCCCCTTTCAAGCATCTTGGTGTTATCAACCACCTCTGTTTCCCTCCCAGGAAAGTGAGTTTGTTGTTCCTTGGTCCAGATCATAGACTGTATATAAGAAATGGACGTAGTCATCGTGACGTCACCCGTCGGTTAATGGACTGCCGTTTTGAAGTCTCAAGTTTGCCGATAGGTTGCCGCCATGTTGAGTTTTTGCAACCAGTAAGAGCCCGGAAGTGACGATATGGCAGAGCTAACGGCCGTGTGCGGTACTAGCTAGCTTGCTTTACTAGGTGCATCTGTAACTCATGTTAACTGTCATTTTAACAGGGCTGATAACTTTGTCTAGCGAACAACAGACTTAAAACTAAATGTACTCACCAGAGAAAGTGAACAGCCAACTCCTAATAAGCTTTTTCAATGTTTTCAACTTTAACAATAGTTAAATTTACACAGTACCAAGGCTACGAGTCGGTTCTAGCTGCACTTGTTTTTGCAACCAGAAAAGTCACCCCCTGCTGGCCGTTTGGTAGAATGCAAGTTTCAGGGAATTCCGCGTTCGCATGAGATCGCTGAACGGACGCTTCCTCCTTGGTCCAGATACACCTCCCCTCCGCCGCAGGATTTGGAGGGACGAAGACCACATATGACGCATTGCTGATCATCACCGGAATCTGGCTCTCAATTACCAACAAGGTCAGAAAGTAAAAAATTCCAAAACAGATTCCAAAAAACTTACCCTCGTTATATTGGACCTTTTGTTGTGCAGCAGGTCTTCAAGCCAACAGCAGCCAGGTTAAAACTACCAAGTACCATGAAAATTCACCCCTTATTCCAACTCAAATCAGCAGCTGCTGCAGAGGCTTAAGGGGGGTGAGGTCGCACTCAAGCTGGGGCTTGCAGTTAGTGAACAGCAGGGATGGAAAGAGTTCTTGAATATTAAACTCAAGTAAAAGTACTGTTACTTTAAAGAAATTTCAGTAAAGTTAAAGTATTTGTGTAAAGATTTACTTAGATAAAAGTAAAAAGTCAATCAGTTAAAATGTACTCTTAGTCAATGTTACTGGGGGGGGGGTTAAGAAACAAAATGTATGTGATATATGATACTACTTTTAAATGAAAGAACACCCTAGGCTACAAAATAAACTGCATTAAAGGAAGAGTGATTCAGTTAAAGGAGTGTTGATATTTGAACTCAACTGACAAACAAATAGACACCTCCCTACAGTGCTCCCTTAGAAGCACCACCACCGTAATTTCAAGAAATTTTTCAAGCCTTGCAACGCCTTCACCTTCATCTACTTTATCGTCATTTACTTTATTCTCTGTTCCACTTCAGACCTTTTCCTCTTTGGGTCTGGCCCTGTGTCCTTCTCGGTGCCTGGAGTCCACCGTATTGGAATGTGCCAGTTTATCTCCCACTGTCAGCCTCCCACCATCATCCTGTGCAGGAGCACTAACTGTTGCTGATTGGCTGGAACAATGTTGTGGGTAAGGTCCACACCACTTGTTTTCTATTTACAGAGCCAGGGCTATGTAGGAAAACCGGAGGACAGCTAAGAAACCGTGAGGAAATATTCACTAAATTCAGTGAGGAAATAATTACTGAATTTAAGTGTATTGGATTACAAGCACTCAGTATCCCCTTAAATGTCACTGAATACACTAGTGGAACAACATAAATCCTGATGTCCAAACCAATACTAGATTTCATTTCTATAGACAGCACTTTATAACCTGTGCATTCACCACGGAGGGCGCAACATGCATTAAGCCACATCCTGACACTTACTATAGGATCAAGAAAAGAATGAAACATCACCAAATCAGACAACACAGGGACGTTTAATATATCAATATAGACCTTTCCTGTGAAAATTCTGTAGGGAAGGGATGGAAGTAGGAAGTGATGAGTTGGTAGCAACAATAGTCAAAGTGTTTGACATAATATGTATGAGTTGCAGTACAAAAAGATCACAGCAAAGACTCTGAGGATCTTGAGGATCTTTCTATTTTTGTCAGGACATGAAGCAAAAAGAGCATTCTCACACACACATACACTGAACTGCATGCCAGTTCCTGATACACTCCATCTCTGTGGCAGTTATTTGATTATACCCTGGGGCACCACAGGAGTGAGAGACAATCTGAGCATGAGAGGGAGAGAGAGAGCGGAGGAAAAACATGAGACGAATTTGAATTTGACAGCGAGAGAGCAAAAGATGGAGAGACTGGGGGTGAGAGGTGGCAGGGCTGAGATAAAGAATAGGGGCGACGACAGTGTCTGGATCAATAACGTGTTGAGCTATTCCTTTGGACTCTGCTGTGGTTCCCACAGTAAGCACACAAACAGTGTGAAACAGAGACTGTTTCTCTCTCTTCTGTCCCTCTATCTTGCTCTCTTTATACCTACATCTTATCCTATCTCCCTCTGTTACCCAGATGTCTAGATAGTTCACCACTAGGTGTCACTAAGGGAACAAAAGAGGCAGCTGCAACCTTATCCTGCTACCAAGAGCATCTGGATGCCTAAAGTCAACTAGTAGCAGATCAAAGCAGGAGTCCATTCACTTTTTAATCAAGGCAATGTTGTAAATGGAGGCTGTATCATTAGCAACTGGTTCAATCTGCATTTGGAGTCGAGTGGGTGGGAAATAACTGTAGCCCATCATTGCTAACAATGTACTTGTTGTAGAATTTCTCTATTTAATGCCTCCCATTGTACATCTGCAAATACATGCAGCATAAATGCAGGATGGGAGGACACCACACTCTGGCATGGTAACTGCGGTTGAGGCAGTAACACAGAGTTAAAAAAAAACAACAAAAAACATTACTTTAAATATTTTCTCAGTAGTAATATTCAGATGCTTCAAATGCTGGAATATTCAACTATATTTTGCAGTAGTGATTGTCATATGGATACAGGTCACATACTGTAAAAAGGTCTAAGCAAGGAATAAATGATAAAGCCAAGGTTGAACTCAGATGCATGGAGATTAATGAAACAATGTGACCATGCATTTTAACAGGCTCTTAAATGTAAATTAGAGCATGATAAATGTACATTTATTATGTTAACAAAACCAGATAGTCTGAAACTGAAACAGGCTAAGGCTAACTTTTTCAAAAACTTTATTAACTAATTACTGGTGAGGTAAGAGGAAATGACAAAACTGATGTTGAAACATAAAAAAGATTGACAGCAAGTGAGCAAAGCACATTAAACTGGACTTAGATGGAAATCTTATTCAGGATGCATTACGATTAGTTCAGGCTTTCAGCAACTACTTTAGTGACACTGTTGCGGTACTAGCACAAAATGTCAGCAACGGCCACCTAACTTACGACAACTCAAGCTAAGGATGTACTGTATTCGGTATGGACATTTCCCAAGATATTTTTCCAACTGTATGTAAAGCAGCTATAGTGACACACATCTTCAAAGCTGGTGATCAGAAAGCCGTTCATAATTGCACCCTATGCAGGTTGGATTCAGAGCAAAATATTCATGATTCAGAAAGGTGGTGTTATTGGAGCTGTATGAATCTGTGGAAAGCCTTTGAGACTATTAACCATAACATCCTTACAGTTAAGCTCTCTAGGTTTAACTTATCCCCTAATGCTCTTAGATTTATGAAATCATATCTGGCAGACAAAGCCCAATGTGAGGGTATACCATCAACACTTAGCTTTTATCAAGTCTTTTACCGTTGTCCCGCAAGGGTCTATTGTAGGCCCACTCTTGCCTGGTCTGTACATATATAATCTACCATCAGAAAAATCTCACAATAATGTCCAGATGTATGTGATGATGCTGTTGTCTATACACATTACAAAAACAAAAATAAAGCTGCACAAAAAAACTGTCTGCTGTAATGGCCCAAGTTACCACATGGTTAGCTCAAGCAAAAGACAAAAGTGTCTTTCACATCACACATAAAAAATGTTTCTTGAGTCAAAATGTTAGACTCAATATTGCAATATTTTGCAAAAACATTTACTAAGCTGGAAAAACATAGTTTTAGTAGACTATGTTTCATTTTCAAAGGTATTATACAATTATTATGACCAGTTGACCAGCTTGCTATTATCTGTGTGAGGCCTCCCTTTTTGTCACCAGCCCTGAGCCAGGTGGTAACACCCGTGATTGCAGGACTTTGTGATTTTCGCCAGTCCTGATGTCTGTGCAAATATCTGTGAGGTTTCGGACATGCTATGCCTATAAAAAATGCATTACAAAAGTAGAATAGTAACCTTCACAAAACTATAGGTTCCTTTAGTTGCCCGGAGCCATTGACACAGGAATACGCTCAGGCCCTAGTAATACATTGTATAGTTAGATTTAGAAGCCAGTCAGTCATGTTTTAACTGTATAGCCAAAACTCTTTGTATCTAAACCTTGCACAAGTAGGAGGGGATGGCCCTAATAGATACTATACCATTCAAACATGAGGCAATACTGTAGCAAGTTACAGGCCTGATAGTCACTGAATGTAGATGCCCTTCAGGTTCACTGTTTGTTTCAATGGAGTTCCAACCTAGCCCAGGTGATCCATTCACTGTTCATCTATTTTTTTTAATTAATTTCACCTATTATATATTCCATCTGCTCGTGGACGCCATTTGGCATTTGTTCGACATTTTCCTGGAAAAAAAGAATGAGAAAGGCAAAAGAGGAAGGTGACCCATTTTTTCAGATCATGGCAGGACTTTTATAGAGCTCAAGTTTTATATACATTTGCTTCTATAATGTCTAAGCAGCTGATTAAATGTTACTAAGATCGAGACAGGATGGGTATACTGGTAAATAAACTGAATTAGAGTGATCAGGGTATCAGTTATGCTATGCATGAAAGACTGTTGTGCAAAAAGGAAGCAACTAATCCTAATTCAAAAATAAACTTCAGGAAACTTTAACCTTTAAACAAGTTTTAAGCAGGATTGATACAAGATGCTCTGGTAGGCGCTACAGAGCTCTGTACGCCAAAACCAACAGACTCAGGAACAGTTTCTTCCCACAAGCCATCACTCTGATGAACAGCTGACGCAGTGTCAGGAACAATTTCTGTGCAATAACCCAGTAACTCTGCCTCTAATCAGCCACCTTTTTACTGGCTACCACTTCTTATTCATTCACCATTCTTGATTTCAGAGCTTTTCATAATGTTATATTGCCATATTGTAGATACTGTATTTCAATCGAGCTACCTCAAGTCATCACTCCTGCACAAAATTATTTTACTTATTTATTCCAGCATCCTCTGCACTATGCTTTATCGCACTGTGTACATGTGTACATGTATCTTTACCTGTATATATCACATCCACCTCCGACATGTATGTACTCCTGCATCCTTTGCACTCTGCTCACTGCACTATTTGTCAATATGTCTATGTTGTTTTTGTTCATAGTATGTAAATTTGTGTTGTCTACACTGAAGTCTGTGTCTGATTTTATTTTATATTTATTATTGTGATTTTGTGTTTTTGTATGAGTAAGCACATCGTGAGCAATGTACAATCTTGAGTCAAATTGCTTGTATGTGTAAACATACCTGGTAATAAAGCTGATTCTGATTCTGAGATGGGTGACTATCATTGAAGGGTGTATGGTTTTATTATAAGATAAATACAGTCTAAATGTCTCTTTTGAGTTGACAAAGCAGCATTGGACAGTAAAAGATCCAAACATATTAAATCATACTGAATGTGTCTAAATTGCAGGAGGAAATTTTGAAAAAACTACATAAGTTTAACATGTCACACCAGTCACAGACATTAAGATAATACGAACGAAACACAGACACCAACAGTAACTAGACAGACACAAGACATATAGTATGCCAGACACCTCTGTGCCTCAGCAGAGGAAGTGGGTCCTCCTTTTCCATTTGCAAATGGTCTCTACCTAAACAGCTGCATGCAACGGCAACTCAGATTTCACACTTGTTTTGCTTGTGAACAGACCATGAAAAAGGTACGTTGGTGGGTGTCATGGAGTGCGGATTTGAGCATCACCATGATTGCAGAGCTGCTGTCCATTTCAAAGGGAGCAGTTTCAAAGGTATACAGTGAATGGCCCCAAACACAAGACAGCTCATCACTACATTTACTTTGTGGGCGACAGCCATCGATAAATAAGGGAAACCTTGGACTAAGGTTTTAATAATAATCCCCACTCCATGGTACAAATAATGAACTAGCTAGTTCTAAACACACAAAGCATTGCTGTCTTGCCTATATGGAGTGATAAAAGCTTGTCTAGTCTGATGAATCCCAGTTCCAACTGTACCACCGCAATGGCAGATAGAGTGTGGTCTGTGGACCCGCCCATGCATGGCTACAATTCATGGCACATGTAGCAAAAGATCATGATTCCAGTTCATGGCCAGCATTTATCATTAAAGGGAAGGCGAGCACTTTGAACAAGGAAATGCTGTCTGTCTTATTGTCCTTTTACAAAAAACATTGTTTTGTTCTTTGTATTTTAACTGTATGTTGTTTGAATAGATGTTGGAAAGGAGAGGTGCTGAGCAGGGTTCCCACCAAAGAAGGGCAGAGAGGCTCATACATTTGCTACCCCCCCTAAGTGTATCATAAAGTATATGCATAATATGCTTCTGGGTAATGAGTATTGATGCAATAGTCTCTAGTAAATCCAAACGGGAAGCTTCCGGTCTGAGAACTGAAGTGAACGCAAAAATCCCTTAAACCTGCATTCTCTAGACCAGCAGGGGGCAACTGCTCTTGTTGCAAAAAGACTATTTTACCACTATTAGAAATAGTGGTAAAATGACTACTTCTCATTTGATTTATTACCTCAGTGAACAGTTGTCTTTTATACAGCATGATGTTCATTTAGTAAATTATGGTCCCATTTAGAGGCAAGTAGACCAGAAAGCTTCAGGGTGGGACTATCTGTGATTGACAAGTCATGACCATGGCGACCTGTCAATCAGGCTAGAGTGACTCTTACCCACAGCACTGTGTAAATTTAACCAGCCCTGCTGAAAAAGCTTATTAGGAGTTGGCTGTTCAGTTAATTTCTCTGGTGAGTATGTTTTGCTTTAAGACTGTTGTTCGCTAGACAAAATTTTCATCCAGTGTATAATGACAGTTAACCTGGATAACAGATGCACCTAGCTAAGAAAGCTAGCTAGCTCCACATGGAAATAGCAAAGGGCTGCAACAGCTGATCTGTTAGAAGGACACTGAGATAGGAAGCAAAATTTCCCTAATGTAAATGATGCATTTCAATTTACATTATTCAGATTTACGCATAACTTGGAACAAGAGTCTTTGAGTCTGTAACATACAATTTAAACAATCATACATATGGTCCTTTATGAGTGACATAAATCAGCAGTTTCCTAATGACCTGACAGCTAAATGGAGGGGACATTGTAGGTCCTTCCAAGTTGGACAGCATAGATTCTGCAGCATGAGTTTATTCAGTCTTGAGGTCAATTCAGCACATGAAATAGTTGATGTACTTCTTTGTGACCCCTTTCTGAAATGGTTTGCTATGTTTTTCACACCCAATCATGTCCAGTACATCCATTTTCTTCTTTCCGACACCTTTTTTTATGTGGTTAATTGAGCGCAATTCCAGTATGTGACAATGCTCTCCTTCACATGGTTTCTTACGGGTTCACCTAGAGACGGTCCACTGGTTCAGACAGTTGAAAGACTCTACTAGGGCAGCCATCTGGAGTTTTACCTGAGGACATGATGTATAATGGTTCTTGATGGAAATTTAAAAGTACAGATTTTTTTTTTCTCAGGGAGTGTTGTGTCTTTATTTTCACAAGAGATAATACTAATAGGTTACAACATAATTTCATACAACACCCAGGGTTCAGTAAGATCTCTTAACACTGCTCTACCCAGCATCAGTACAGTGACAGCTGACACAATGTAGAATGGAACTATTCCCTTGGTTTAGTTAAAAAAAAGACATCTGGGATGTTTAGACCCCCTGGACAGATAGCTTTACTTGTTGCTACACTATGGATTGTTGACCGGTAGCGAATGCTAACAGTAACTTCTGTTCAGCTGGCTTTGAAACAGCGGCCCATCACCCCCTTCCAGTTTGGGCAGAATCAGCAACAAGACAGCTCAATGCACAGCTAACTCAATAGCTAACTAAGAAACATCTGTTGTAAGCAGTAGTTAGCTGCTGAAGTAACCAGCAACATATAAACTCTGTAATTTGGCAAAAGCTTAGGTAGAGAAGCCGGAGGACATCAGATGGAAAACTGGACAATATTTTCTCCATCAACTCTAAACCAGTTTCAATAAAACCAGAGAATAACATCATTTTGTGCAGTTATCATTGAGGCCAATATCACATAGCAGGCCTTGTTTTAGCAGGGTGCCACTAAGCCCCGCCCCTCTTCTCTTCTTTTAGGGAGGGGGGCCTTAAAGAGACAGGAGCTATCAGTGCTTTTTAAGGGATTAAATCTTTTAAAACAGATACCCAAGTGAATTCCGTGCTTGTTAGCATTCAGTTTGAATGAGTTACAATGTCTTGAAGGAACACTAAACTTTGTGCTTCCACCCAGTAACAGAAGCCTGGTTCACAGGTGATGCCCTCGGCTCAGGTGGTTCATCTCTGCCTTGCGGCTCGACCTCGCCCAGGCCTGACGCTCAAGCTACCGATGCAGACGCCTTACAGCTCGAACTGCTAATTTGTTTGAGACAAAACATTGCAGGGATTTTTAAAACTGAACTCCGAGCTACACTTGGAGATGACCTACAATCAGTGTACAATCTACAATTAGAGCAGACTTGCAAGCCATGAAAACTCAGCTTGCAAATGATAAAGCAGCTATGAATGCTGAGTTAGCCGTACTCAAAGGTACTGTGGGGGAAGTGGAGGTGTCCCTCTGCAGTGCAAATATGAACACCTAATTTCCGATTTTTCCAAGTTGGAGAATAAGTGTGAGGACCTTGAATCCAGATCACGCCACCAAAACATAAGAATCGTTGGTGTTCCTGAAGGCACAAAATCCTGAATTTGGATAAAGAGCCATTTTTAGACCAAGCACACAGATATGCCCAGCCGAGGCCGAGACAAGATGACCTTGTCCCATTATCACCAGATTCCATTACTACAGTGATCGTGCGTATTTTTTGCGACGCGCAAGAGAGGACCAGTGGTTCAGTGCGGGGAATGTGAGGATTAGCATCTTTCCCGATCACACTGGCCTGTATGGCCTTTTCTTTCCCTACCTGACTGCGGATCAGCTATGGAGGTGTGGAAAAGGACTTTGTTTCCACGGATGATGCTAAAGCTTACGTCAAGAAGATGAACACTGGGTGATATTTACAAGTGGCATCTTAAAGTGATGTCATATCTTTTGCCTTCAGTTTACATTTGAATATTGTTTACATCCCGTGTTCATGTCTGTGACGCTAGGTTAGGCCTATTTATTTGTTAACTTGAGATTCATTCATCTCTTCTTATCATTTCTTTGGTGAATTAAAATCGAGGTAGAATAACGTTCTACTTTAGCCCAATGTTATGTTTATACTATAAGTTTAGTAACAAAGGGTTTAGAATCAGAATCAGAAGAAGCTTTATTGCCAAGTTGTGTTTAACACATACATGGAATTTGCTTTGGTGTTAAGGTGCTACACGCAGACAGACATACAGCTGACATAAATAGATGAAGAAATATATAAATATGTAATATACAATATGTTAGTGGGGGGCCCGGGCCTTTTGGATG
Source organism: Lepomis gibbosus (assembly GCA_029875015.1). Lineage (NCBI taxonomy): Eukaryota > Metazoa > Chordata > Actinopteri > Centrarchiformes > Centrarchidae > Lepomis > Lepomis gibbosus. The sequence continues at coordinate 6,574 of JAPMOB010238691.1, read as the reverse complement.
AGGCTTGCTGCAGACGGGTAGAAGCTGTTTTTGTGGCGAGAGGTTTTGGTCCTGATGGGCTGCAACCTCCCTTGCCAGAAGGGTTAGTCTGAAACAGTTTGTGACCGGGATGGGAGGTGTCAGCTGCAATCATTCCTGCTCGCCTGAGAGTCCTGGAGGTGTACAGGTCCTTAAGTGCTGGAAGATTGCAGCCAATCACCTTATCTGCAGAGCAAATGATACGCTGCAGTCTGCCCTTCTCCCTGGCAGTTGGCAGCAGCGTACCAGATGGTGATGAAGGAGTTTATATTTCCTCTTTACAATTTAAATTAGGCGTAGTTTGCAAACGTACTTGACTCATATCCTATAATTTTTAGGTCTACCCGTAATGGGGTATATCAGTATTAGTTGAGTCTTAATGCCAACTGTGGGGACAGTTGTTTTGCACTGCTGTCTCCCTTACGGAGACTTTGTTTTAATGTGTGTGGGAACACGGGGTGGCTGGCTTTCTGGTTTTCTTAATTACTCTAAATGTGTTCTGCTAACATTAATTTGGATCCTAATGCCCTTGGTGCGGCCAAGCCGGTTGGTTTTCTTACTTGGAATATACGACGTATGAGCAATCCTGTTAAAAGAGCAAGAGTTTTTACCCATCTGAAGCGGCTTAGTGCTGACATTGTGTTTTTCATCACAGGCTTCAGTCTTCCTGGATAGGTCAGATCCACCACTCCAATTTTAACTCCAAAGCCAGAGGAGTTGCTATTTTAATTGGTAAAAAAAAGTTCAGTTTCTACCTAGTGAGGTTATTGCAAATAAAAATGTCAAATATCTCATAGTGGCAGGCACATTAATTCAGACTAAGGGTGTTGCTTGTCAACATTTATGCACCTAATTTTGATGATGTTGATTTTCCCAATAGACTACTTAGCAGCATACCTCATTTGTTAATTTTTGGAGGTGATCTGAATTGTGTGTTTGACCCAGTGTTGGACAGATCTAGTTCCCGCACAATGTCCCAGTCATCTATGTACAAATCCATCACTAATTTCATTACTCAAAATGGTATGGTTGATCCTTGAAGACAAAAAGTTTTCTTTCTTCTCCCAGGTACATCAGACTTACTCAAGAATTGATTACTTTTTTATAGATAATAATATTAATCGTGTTGTTTCCACTGATTATTCAGCCATTCTAATATCTGATCATGCTCCATTGTTTCTCAATGACCAGTTATCCATACATAAATATACTGCACCGCTTTGGAGACTAAATTCTTTATTGCTGGCAGATAAAACATTCTGTGATTTAATTTCCAATTCTATTGATGAGTTTCTCTCTTTTAATCAGAATGAGGCTATATCATATTCACTGCTTTGGGAGTCATTGAAAGCATTTCTCAGGGGACAGATTATCTCGTACTCCTCCTACTCCAATAAAAAATTTAAAACCAGGCTGTCAGAACTTTTGTTAGCTATCGGTAACCTTGATCAAGAATGTGCATCTGACCCCTCCCCAGAGCTATTTAAGAAGCCTTGATCTCCAGACAGAGTTTGATCTAATTTCATCTAAAAGCGCTGAGCAAATGTTATTATTAACTCGTGGTACTTTTTATGAACACGGTGATAAAGCAAATCAGTTATTGGAACATCAGTTGAAACGGCAATCCACCTCACGTCTTATACCCCAAATTAAGAATTCTTCTGGCATACTTGTCACAGATCCTACGGAAATTAATGCGTCATTTAAGTCATTCTGCTCTGCTTTGTACAAATCAGAATTTCTGACAAATACCAAGATGAATCAGTTTCTGGATAACCTTGAAAATCCTACTGTTGATTGTGATTGTGTGAAGGAATTGGATGCTCTGCTTTCCTTGGAAAAAAATATTGCTTTCTATCAAAGCAATGCAGTCAAATAAAGCCCAGATGGATTTACAGTAGAGTTTTTAAGGAAATTTGGTGATAAACTGGCTCCTTTACATTTGCAGATGTATAATGAAACTTGAAAAATGGTTTGCTACCTCCCACACTTACTCAAGCATCTATATCTCTTCTCTTGAAGCCCACTCAGGCCACAGGAAGTAGGATCGTACTTCCTGTGGCCTGAGTATTTATTTTATAATACTCATACTCTATTAAACATAATTTATTCGGCGCAAATGAGAGATTTACCTGAGCTTGTACTATTATTAGATGCTGAGAAGGCATTTGACAGGGTAGAGTGGGGATACTTTGGAGGCTTTGGAGATAAATTTATAAGTTGGGTGAAATTATTATATACATTACCACAAGCTTGTGTTCAAACAAAGGACATCGGCTCTGAATATTTTCCATTAGAGCGAGGGTCTCCTCTGTCACCATCTTTGTTTGCCTTGGCTATTGAACCGCTCTCCATTACTTTATGATCCTCCACCTGTTTTAAAGGTGTTTTTCACAATGACATCAAACATCGTTTATTGTTATTATTATTTATTGTTATTGTTATATTATGTATCCGACTCAGTATCCTGTCTTCCTACCATTTTGTCCACTCTTTTTTTTGTCCATGCAGGTTTGTTACTTCACCAAAGTGACTTGAACTTTATTATCAGTCACTCTGGCTTCAAGTATCTCGGTAGTAGTGTGACATGGAGATTTTCGATCTTCTGTCTGCTAACTTTTCCCCACTTTTAGACAAAATTAAATCTGACCTCCAGAGATGGAATAATCTACTGTACCTCTTTCCCTTATTGGGAAGATCAATGTCATTAAAATTAATGTTTTACCTAAATTTCTTCATTTTTTTCAGTCAATTCCTCTATTTCTACCTAAATATTTTTTTGACTCCTTAGACAAAATGATAAGTTTCTTTAAATGGGGTGCGAAGTCTCCACGGGTCCATGGATCATTGCTTTAGCAATTTAGGTTTCGTGGTGGTCTTGCTCTACCGAACTTCAAATTTTACTACTTGGCTATTCATATTCATAAAATACGCTGTTGGAATGAGTTTCCTTATTTACCTTTGTGCAAACTAGAAGCCCTTTCTTGCTGTCCGACATCCTCTGTCTGCCCTCATACAATCCTCTCTTCCAACCAAAATCTTGCTGTATGTTAAATATCTTGTGGTGCTTAACACTTAAAAAGTGTTATCAATTCAGGAAATATTTCAAATTTGTAACATCTCCTATTGGTCCACTGTGTAGGAATCATTTGTTCCCTCCCTCATCTCTTGATTCTACTTTTTTAACATGGCAAAACAAAGGTATACGTTGTTTTGCTGATTTATATTCCGATGGTATTTTTGGAAGTTTTACCAATGTGTCCTCATTGTATGGATTACTTGTGAACCATTTCTTTAGGTACCTTAAAGCTTGTCACTTTGTTAAAAAAAGTTTTTCTAATTTTTGCTTTATACCTGCTCAACAACCATGGGATAGATTGCTTGACTTTAAACAAAGAGGGATTGTCTCAGAAATATGTAACCGTATTCAACTACCCAAACTCAAAAACAAAGACCGCTTGGGAGGAAGAACTGGGACAACGATTTGGTCAGGAGTGGTGGCAAGAAGTCATTGAAAGACTGTTTATTGTGTCATCTTGTGCACGTCTTGTAATGATTCACTTCAAGGTTGTACACAGGGTCCATTTCTCCAAAGCAAAATTATCTACAATTTTCCCAGAGTAGAGGATAAGTGTGAAAGATGTTGGAACCCACATTGTCATTTGAGCCACCTGTTTTTTCTTTGTCCACGGTTACGCAACTTTTGGTCTGGTTAATTCAACATAATTTAAATTATAATAAGAATACACCTACAACCTTGCCCCTTCATTGCTATTTTTGGGACCCCAGACAAATCAGATCGATTTTATTGGGCACACGAATTCTCTTACAGTGGAAATCTCCAAACCCTCCGTCAGTTTCACAGCGGCTCACAAGTATGAACCATAAAATGAAAATTCTGTTGGTGTTATGAGTTAAGGATTCTGGTCTGGTTTTAGTTCCATGTCTTGTGTTCTACTGTTTTGCCCGTGTTTGCTCTTCATTCACCTTGTGAAGTCCTAGTTTACTCTGTATCTGGTTTCATGGTTTTGGGTTCTCTATTTCTATAAGCCCTAGTTGATCTTTCAATGTTTATGGTTTTGCAGCAAAGTTAGTTTGTTTATCTGCATGTTTTTTTTTACCTTGTCCATAGTCCTAGGGTTCCATGTTTTAGTGTAGTCCTGTCTCCTGTTTGGTCTGGTCTAAATGCCCTGATATTTGCAGTCTTTCCATGTTTTGTGTTTTGGTACATCTGTCCTAGAGTGTTCCTGTGTGCTTTACTTCCTGTTTTACCTTGTAGTATTCAGTACTCATGTGTCCTTGTCTAGCTTTGCTTCCTGTTTGATTACCTGATGTGTATCAGCTGTGCTTCTCTCCCTGTTCGTTTGCCTGTGTATATGAGCTCCCAGTTTTGTTTAGTCCTTCTCTGGTCCTTCTTGTTGTCCAATGTTGAGTGTTCTGCTGTGCCTTGTTCCCTGTGTTCCGAGTTCCTGGTTTGGATTTTTACTTTGCCTTTTTTGGATTTTTTCTGCCTTGTCTCGACTTTACCTGCGTTTGCGAGTCAACCTGAGTATTTCTGTTTCAGTATTTCTGAGAATAAACCTTTTGTTCGACTGCATCCTCTTCCTGTGTCTTCTGTTTGGGTCCTCACTTAAGTCTGCACTCAGCGTCCACCCCATCACAGTTGGAACACACCTATGTTTATTTTTTCTGCTTTTCTTCAACAATGAATACGTAACATTGCTGGCTTCATCTCTGTTAAAATGATGGCATTTTGACATTCAGAAATGGAGAACCTTTTTATTTACTGTAACATGTGCTGCTGCAGTCTTTACAGTAATCAGACGGCATTCAATTCATACTTGTGCCATGTTGAAAGTGACATGAAATACTTTCTGGCTCAACCTCGTAAGATTGCCATAATGCCTTACCATATAAATGTGACCAGGGTGCTTATTCACACATGAGACGGACATGTTAAATTGCAGATTACAATAAAGGCTGCATGTCTGAAAAGGACTTAAGATGGTACACTTTCCACTCTGCCTTCAAGTGTGGCGGTTCGGAACAGGTACAAACATTTAAATACACACCTCAGCCTTAAAACACTGGCCTGAAAACTGGTTGGAACTAATTTCCATTCAGGTAGTGATCACATTGACAAGTGTCTGACAAACAACATTAACCTAAACAAGCACAGTTACTAAAGAGAGCTGGGCTTTATAAGATCTGCTGAGCCTCCTCACCTGTGGCTCATAGAAACACAAAATGAATCCTGTGCAGTAATGTATATTCACTGCAATACTTCTATGCCTAAGTACAAAGTAGTCAAAAGAAGGTTTTACACACATATTTAATTGGGATGTTCATTCATAGTCAAAAAGCACTCTAAAGGAAGTTGTCCAATTGCAGACCAGTGGGATCAAGAAGCAAAAATGTGATATAGATGATGATTAACATGCTCTTTGTGATCTATTTACACATTCACCACAGGGCAGCTTTTTAATGAAACTCATATCCAATTCAATTCAAGTTTCAGAAAAAGTCAGAGTAGGCTGGCCACAGATAAAAAAAAGTATGTCTGACCCTTTCTTTCAATTACTTTTCAGGAGATATATGTCTTGCCACCTCAAATGCCTAAAAGATGTGAATTTATTGCTGAGGATTCTTAGCAGAGTGAGAATGCTGTGCTATGCCAGAAGAGCAGGTACAGTGTACCCCAACAAGGGCTGTAAAATCCAAACCATCAAAACAACAGCAAAAGGATATTTAAATTCTACACATTGCCTGATAATCTATCATAAGGAACAGATGACTTTAATTGTGTAGTGTTGTGTAAATATATCTCGTTAAAAGAAAGGTTTGATTTGTCTTACAAGTGGATAGATATGTTAGTCTTTACAGAGTGCCAATTCCAACTGGTGTTCAACCATTTTATTAGTGCTACAGTGTGCCAAACCACATTGTCATTAAACTGAGATGCAGTTGTACCTTTAGAGAAAGATTAGTCAGTGGAAAGCTGCCAAATAAACCGGATGACTAAAACAGACCATGTGTCGTACAGCCTGTTCTGAGCACAGTACAATTTTATAACCACAACTTAGTACAAATGCTTAAAAGTGTGTTGGCCTTGTAAAAACACAGTACTGTTTTCCATGGAGCCATGTTGTTATTTGTTTGGCTAGCCTTACCTTAGAATGAGAGATCCACAATGCAAAGTAAGTCTTGCCATGGCCTTGTTGCCCTTCAGAATGTCAGATTGTTTTAGCTAAACTTTACCAATTTATTAGAGTACTGCAACAAGTAGGCAATAGGTTCCATAAGGCTCATATGTTAACATATGTGATGTGGCGTCTACAGGATGTTCTCAAAGAAAAGTACTGTATACAATGCAACTAGATCACCAAGGTATCTGTTTACATTCATGTTATCCAGGAATCTTTAGTTTGCTGAAATAGCCGTCTGTATCATTAGGGCCCATAATAAAAACGGATCCATGGGTTTTTGTTCCGATTATTCTTCCTTCCTTCCTTCCTTCCTTCCTTTCTTCCTTTCTTCCTTTCTTCCTTTCTTCCTT
>JAPMOB010238688.1:0-19552 GCA_029875015.1 Lepomis gibbosus | reverse complement strand
ATAAATTCTTCACTTTTGGACTTTAGTGCAACAGTAAATATAAAAAAAGTCTAAGATAAAAACAAATAGCCCCTCAACTTAAAATACCAGGCAGGTATGTAAACAAATACAAAAATAAAAGTGCCACAGTGTTTGCAAAGCACATCTTTATATACATATACATTTATATCTGAGTCAGATCGAGTCTGAAACAACGTGATCGGGCCCGATTTTCGATCTCGTGATCGAATCTGGACATCCCTATCCTGCCCTGCTCGTTAGTCCCTGGTGTATATTAGGTTTGGTGTTTCTCTTCAGTCTTCGTCCGGTCATTGTTGTGTGTATACACTCTTTGTCTCATGTTGTCTGCCTTGTTCGTGGCTCCCTGCTTTCTGGATTATTTTCCCTTCTTGGATTTTTTTCTGTTTGGATCACCTTGTTTTTTTGGACTCTGTTAAATCAGCTACTCTGCCAGTAAGTGTGCTTGCCTTTTGTTTATTAATAAACCTGTTGAACTGTACCAGTCAGCCTACGTGTCCTGCTTTTGGGTGTTTCTGTTTCATGGCAAGGTGTTTCAGGAGCTATGAAACAGAAAAAAAAGAAATATCCTCACACAAGGAATGATGTGAGAAAAAAGTTAAACCTTAGTTTCATCAGACCATAACACATTATCCCCCGCATGCTTTTGGGGCACTTGAAGTTTGTTTTTGCAAACTTCAGCCATGCTTGAATGTTTTTCTTTGTAAGAAAAGTCTTCCATCTTGCCACCCTACCCCATAGCCCATTCATAAGAAGAATACGGGAGATAGTTGTCACATGTACTCACAGTACTTGCCAGAAATTCCTGCAGTTCCTTTAATGTTGCTGTAGGCCTCTTGGAAGCCATGACCAATTCATCAGTTTCAAAGGGACGTCCAGTTCCTGGTACAGTCACAGTTGTGCCATATTTTCTCCACTTGATGATGACTGTCTTCACTGTGTCCCATGGTATATCTAATGCTTTGGAAATTATTTTGTACCCATCTCCTGACTTATGTCTTTCAACAATGAGATCTCTCTTTAGTGCCCCCCCCCCTCGAAGATTTCAGTTCTATTGAATTGTTCAGATTAAAGGTGGAAAAAGTTCTGACATGATTTATCTTTTTCTCATTATTTTACATCATAAGAACATGGCATTTCAACAGGGTGTTTAGACTTTTTCACTCTAGTATGATCGACACGGTCCGTACTTACATCCTTTTGTATGTTTTATTGTAATGTATTGTGTCAAATGTTTATGACATGGCTATAGTGTCATTAAAAGTCAGTGAAGGTTTTACATTGCTGTTTTCAGATGACCAAAATCTTCCTGGGCACTAGCTTGTGGAATGACTTGCTGAGTATTTGGTGGAGCTTTGGGATCAGACCCCTCTCTGTCTCAGCGGCCAGCAGGTGAACTGCACTGCGGGAGAGCCTGGATGAAGGTGGTTTAAGCAGCAGGATATAATTTATAAGACTCTGCAACCTTCATCCAAGCCTGGGTAGGATAAGAAAAAGGGTGGATTCAAGGTCGTTCTTAATGTTGAGGGACTGCCATAAAATTCAGGAGTTGGTATTTGCTAACTCCCTAATGATGCAAGGAAGAGAGATGCAGCTGGTGCAGGTGAACCAGAACACCCTCATCCAGTGTCACAACAACCAGCAGAAGAAGCAGGAGTTCTCTGTGCTGCTCCATGGCTTTACATTGCCTCCAGCCCTCCCTGAGTCTGAAGAGCCTCTTCAGGATGCAACACTGCTCCATGCTGAGCCATGCCAGGATGACGGGAGCACTTCAGGGCACCCACCAATAGTTGTACAATATTGCTTATTATTTTTTTTACTATGAAAAATGTATTTGAAGTGACGCCAGTGGACGTCACTCAATGATGACCCCCCCCCCCCCAGCATACAAGGGGAAGTGATTTTGAAAAATAACAAAATAAACATAAACATAACGTGATGGCCCATGTCTCCAGCAGACAAAACAACTAAACAGTACTTCAATGGCAGCTGTGACAAGAAGATATGTGATTTAGCTTAAGGCCCATCTCACCAATCAGCATTTAAGTGTTAAAAGTTCATATTATTGATGTGGCACGAGAATTCGTAATACATCTATATTATACAGCAGTATTAGGAGTTCCCCAGAATTCCAAGGGGCACCCTCAGACAATTCAAAGGCAATAATTTTAAAAAGTAAAGCACTTTACGGCATGAAAACAGTGTCTGGCCAGTGATTATCAGAGGCAGAGTGTGTCAGATATGAGAATGGCCAGACACATTTGTGCAACGTTACTGAGAGAAGGTGGACTTTGAAGGCCTCTACGTAAATACAATCGAGTACTGGTTTAATGTCAGTGAGCAGCTTCCAAGGTGGTAGAATTACCTTCATGAGATGTGGGTTATGGCCCTTACTGGTTGTGAAACAGGTACAACTTGTACACTACTTAGGCTACCATTGCAGCTGTTAGGGTAAGTGATGGTCAGTGATGCCCGTGATGAAGCACCTTATTTACACAACTCTGCCATTATCACGCTAAAAACCTGATATATTAACACATTGTCTATCTGGAGATGGATGGATAAGTTTAGAGACATGATTATTTTAGTAGAACATTTTTCAAAGAATAACTTGTTTTAAAAACAATTTATTTTAGTGTATCAAAATAGATAGCTAATGGAATCCAATGCAATCCATGATTTAGTTGGGATTATGTCAAGAGGGCTGGAGGAGACTCAAATCTAAGACATAGTTTCTATGAGTTCAGGCAGAGAAAAGAAACCGCTCAAGTATCTTTATTATGTTATTAATACTGCTGTATAGAGTGTGTCTGTTTCGTTTGCAGGCCTATGCAAAATTAGCAGAGTTAGAAGGGTCCGGGCTCCAGACGTGGACAGGAAAAGGATTTGGAGCATTATGATCCTTCCACAAGGGGGCGTCACCGGAGTCACAAGAGAAAAAAAGAAGGATTTTTTTAATACACAATGTTTGCTTGCCCTATTTAATTATCAGATATTGATGTGAAGTGAATTGCAGTTTATTGCAATCTATCAATATGTGTCTTTTACCAGTATATTTAGAGAAGTCCAGATCTATCTATCTATCTATCTATCTATCTATCTATCTATCTATCTATCTATCTATCTATCTATATATATGTGTGTGTGTATGACACACAAGTTCCCACCTTCACGGTCTAAACCGCCCCCTTGTCCCCACACAGATGGTAAACACCAACACTCAAACACACGCGCCTCCTTCTCGCTCTTCTCCTCTCAGAGTTGTTCGGATTTGAGGGAGGAATGGCGGCTCCTCGGAGTTTCTTCATCTCTCTCTCCTGTTTGTTTCTTTTTTTATATTTTTCTTGTGGATCTACGACCTCGGGCAACAAACGAGCAAACCAGGAGCGATGCGGTTTCAAGGTAAAAATCTAAATTAAACTTTTACAGAGTTGCTTTAACGACATTTACTTGCAGCTGCTGCGTCGTCTCAAGTCGTTAAAAAAGTTCGGTTTTCGGAGATGGTTCCGTCTGTTTCTGTCATATCTGATGCAGATGTAAACTTTCTAAGCTAGCAGGTGAAATGAACTCAAGGAAGATACAGTTTTGTTAACAGTCATAAGTCCGCAGTGTTTTTAAAGTCAGGTTGCATCAGTCACGTTGCTACCTTTCTTAATTTACCTGTCTGTACTGGCTGTAGCTCCGGTTCGGCCCATCCGTTTTTATGTAACGTTAGAAACCAGACTCCAATTTAAAAAGTGCTCATTTAAAGATCCCTCGCTCTACTGTAAATCTGCAGACCAGAGACAACATCAAATAAACGTTTCCAGAATAAATCAGGTGTCCCGCTTAATTCGGCTCACCTGTAATCTACCATAGATTATTTAATTCCAAGAAAAGCTCACTTTTATAACTGGTCCACAGAATTCCCTGTCATCCAAAACGACGCTGTGAAGAGACAACGTGACTATGGTACACTTATTGTTGCTTTTGGGTATGCTACTGCAGCTTTGCTGAATTGAAGTGACTCCCAAAGCTCATGTTTATGAGATTTATTGGCTTTGCAAACATACATTTAAATATATCCACTTGTTCAAACTCTAATAAACTAAGATTAAACCTTTAATTACCCAATGCAAGAAAACTTGTCTTTAAAGTCGAACCACTCATACTCCTGTTCTACCTGCCTTGTCTGTGGAGAAGTAGACGTGCTGTTCTCTACTTTAAACCAAACTTTAATTAATGGGAAGTGTCTCCCCTTTGTATCTGGTATGTCTTTAGTTACGCTGGGCATATGTATAATCCACTAAATAGTACTTAATTGCAATAAAACCTAAACTCTAACAGCCAAGATGGTAAGTTATTTTTGCTGATTAAACAAAACCAGAGAATCGATGATTAAAGCAGAAATGATCAAAAAGCTTCTTCTTGGTGCTGACTTACATGATCTCAGGAGGAAAGACGCAGACCTTCCACTTCTTTCCATTTCAGTTTTGTGGTTTAGGGGAATCACAGGTAGTAAATCTGATTTCCTGCCTTTTGTGTGTTCTGTTAAAAACATTTGATGTGGAAAACAGGAATATGTGAACTGACACACGGCCTCCACACTGCTGTTCTGCTTTTACACTTTATCGCAGCTTTGTTTGTGGCCATGAATGAACCACAGTTTGGCCTGCACAATCATTTTGAGTTTAAAATGTGTGCACTTTGAAAAAGTTTAGCCTGAGGTGGGGAAAAAACCCACCTATTATGTTTAAATCAGATTTTAACCTCAAAAAGAAGACAGTTTTGTTTTTGTCTTCAGATAACCTCCAAGCTTTAACATCATACAATAATATTATTTACTCTTTTACCGTCATGCAAACAATCATTTTTTACAGAATCGTAATTTTTTCTGAAGAGCAATTATTGAACTTTTCTAGATGGCTTCGTGTTTTGTCTTGAATGCCAGGTGAGGATCTTTAATCTAGAAAATGTCGACTTTTTCACAAGCTTCAAGTTTGGGATTTGGAAGTTCTCACACAAACAGCGGTGGGACGTACTGGACTGTTGTCATGCGTTAATCCCTGATTACTCCCTTTCTCCCAAAGACCTGGTTCCACATCACTGCTAAACACAGCCTGTACCAGGCCTTAGAGTTTTTACTCTAAAACTTTCTGAAACAGTCATGTTTAAGGTATCTTTGTCACTGATTTGATGTTGGTGCCAGTTGCTGCTACAGGGTCACAGGTCTCTACAGTAACCAGTTTTTCTTCTTAACACCAAAGCTGAGCAAGCTGGTGTTGAGCTCAGGTGACGTCACCTGTATGTGTGTGTGTGTGTGCTTTTTTAGATGTTCGCACAATTACTTGTGGCTTCAGTTCTTATTATTTTCATTATCGATTTCTCTGCAGATTATTTTGTAACTTGAGTTTTTTTCCAGATCCCAATGTGACGTCTGACCATGAGAGATTTTCAGTTGAATGTCCTGTATGACAAAGTAAAGAAGAGCACCAGAGAAGCTAAAACCAGATCATGTTTGGCATATTTAGTTTAAAAATTACTAAAACAATATATTATCAGAATAGTTGGCAATCAATATTCAGTGGATGGACTAATGGGTTAATCAACTTATTAATCAGAGTTAAGCGTTGTGAGTTAAAATGGGTGATTTATTTATTTTTTCATAATTGTGGTGTGGAATGTAGAATTATCTGATCGTGTGTGCGCATGCTCTACAGGCTCTAATTTTCCTGTGTTGATAGACGACTCCTACCTGCCTTTGATTCTCTGTGTGTGTTTGTGTGTGTGAGCGTATTATCCTGGTTTCCTCTCTCTGGCTTTGAAGTGTTTTCTACAGGAAGCTTCACACTGTTTACTCTGCTGATACATTCCTTCCTGCAACCCCAACCCCCCAAACACACACACACACACACACACACACACACACACACACACACACACACACACACACACACACACACACCCCTCTGTGCTGCTTCCCCTCTCTTTTCAGAAACACACACATCAAAGGCTGCTGGATGGGGGTGTGAGGACCTGCTATTCTACAGGTGTGAGGTTATTTGATCTGTGTGTGCGTGTGGGAGTCCTTAAAATGTCCTGCTAGGTTTTTACATGATGGCAAAAAAACAGGCCTTGAGCTAGACTGGGCATATTTGAGCCTAGTTCACACTACATGATTTTAAGCCCGATTTGCCGCTAGGAGAGCTCGGTGACCGTCAGACTTTGACCAGGGGTAAATCAGCAATTGATCAGCGGCACAGTCGTTATGTGAACTACTCAACGACACATCAAAAAGGCAGCTACCTTTTCACTGCGAAACACTTTTCGTCCCCTCCAGCTCTCTCTGTAGCTCAGACAATCCCTGCTACCTGCATGTGCTAATCCATTCTTTCACCCTTGTCTTTATAATGTCTATCTTTATAATAACAAACAGCAGCTGTTTCGTGTGTAGGTTTACGTCATTTCACATGTTTTTTCTTGACATTACGTGGTTTGGAGACCAGCGTCGGGTGACAGAGCCGCACTTAGCTCCTGTAGTGTGTATTTGACTCCCTGTCACCGATAAGTCATGTAGTGTGAACGCCACACCGATTTCAAGACTCCCGTCACAAGACGGCAGTTGTGTAGCCTGCACGAGTCTTTAAGCAGAGCAGAAATAATAACTCCAGTAATTGATTAATCAACAAACATCATTTAATCAGCAAAAGCTGAAAAAGCTGCTGACCTAGTTTCTTTTTAAAACTCTGGGGTAGAGTTTTAGTGCGGACAGGCAAAAACGGAAAACGCTCACATTTGGCTTCCTGATTGGGTCTTATCAGTCATTCAAAGCAAAAGAAGATACTACTGACAGTGCTTTTGTTTTGGTATTTTTATCAAAATATTTTATACTGTGCAAAATAAAACACTTGTACTGTGCACGTTTCCACAGTTGATTTGTACTCTTGTGTTACCTTTAGGCTACATTCACACTACTGCGTTTTTTTAGTTTATAAACAGAAAACGATCTTTGTCCACACCGGCGTTTTAGCTGCATTTCAGAATGGATCCGTATATATTAAAACAATTGAAAACACAGTTTGTGGCCAATCACATACACTGGACATGCGCATGCTGGTGAAAGCAGGAAGCAGATTGTATATTTTTCAACAGCAGAAGATTTGGCAAAAGTAAAAAGTATTAGGCTTCTACAGACAAAGAACCACACCAGAGATAATTTTGTATGGGCCAACAAAGAACTTTTAAGCAAAGTAAAGATTTTTAGACTGTTGAGAGTACTCCACTGATTTTGCATTGCATTTCATTGTCAGACTTGTCAAACTCTGGCGCCTACATTACCCACAATCCAACTTGTTTGGTAGGCGATTTGTGTGTGTTATGCTAGTAGTGGCTAGTACCCATGAGCCTCAAGCAGAGATGAAGAGCGGGATACAGACGTCTGGTACTTCTTTCTAACTCCACACACCCCCAGATTTATTTCTTTTTCAGGGACTTGATCACTTTATCAGACTCCACTCAGGTCCGTCTGCAGACGCAAAACGTCAGGCCTGTAAACAGACTTTGATGTGCAAAATCAGTGGAGTTTGTCTACATGCATAAATAATCAGGTTCTTCCAAGAGAAATGCAGGTGTGTTAAAAACAGGATTTGCTCCCTGAACCTGATTAAGGAAATCAGGTTCCTGCAGAGGCCCAGAATGATAGATGATCCAGGTTCATGAAATCTCTCATTTCTCCTTCTGGTTAAACACATCTGCTGAAGCCATCACACATCTGTCTCAGCGGAGGAAGACGCACCAGGAAATCATTCATGTTCCTCCTCTCTTTGTCCCCCACACTGGATTCTTCATCCTTCTTTCTCTCTTACCCTCCCGTATCCCATCATCCTCCTGGATGTCGTGTGTTTTTAGCATCAGAGAGCCTCACAGGGCGCCACGGCTGGGTGGGCGTCCAATGTGAAACACGTGTGTTTTCTGGCGACTGAATCTGGCACAAGGTGAAAGATGGATGTTGAAACTTCACTTCTTACGCAAAACATCTCAGGAAATATATTTATTTAGTGTTGTCTGGCTAGGAAATATCCTGAATAAGTATGTGAAGCAAGAAAACTCTTACTTTATTGATGAACAGATTGAAAATAGATCAGCTCAGTCTCATCTAGTGTTAGTTACTGTGTTAGTTGTATGGTGTCTTATCATGGAGGTCGAATTATTGTGATTTTGGACCCTGAGAAATGGCATTTAACGTATTTGTATGTACTCGGTATGTGGATAAACAATCAGGCAGAGTTGTTGGAGATGAGCAAAGGAATCCTTGTGCAGTCTTTATCTTCATGTTTTTGTGCACATTTGTTCCTTCAAGGAATACTTAACCAAAATTGTACGCTGTGGCTCTGAATAGTTTCTAGATCCACCAGCAGTAATCACGTATGGCAACATATACATATACAAATGGCTCTCTTGTCACTCACGAGCCTGAAACTTTTTGGTGCGTAATTTACATGTTCAGTTCTGATTTGGGATTTATTTTCTCACATTGCACAAACCTGATGAAGGAACCAAATGTTTGTGTCAGTCATGAGGGGAAACGGAACAAGTAGGTTGTCTCTCCCGAAGCATCAGAGTTCATTTGCATGATTCTCCACTTCCCAACGTTGCCCTGCTGGCAGCACCACCATGTTTTTCAAGGTTTAATTAAAAAGGAATCTCATCATGTCGCTTCAGTGGTGTTTGAGTCTGTTTGAGTGAACAGGGTGTTGAGAGTCACAGCGAACTAGAGCAAGCTGTTGAACTTCAGTACTAGTAATGTTCATAATCTTGTTTACTAAACTTGACAGTTTAAGCCAAAATCAGACCGCATTTTATTTCAGACAAAGTTCTTGTGCAGTTGTTTGAGTTCAGACACCATTTAACTTTGAAAATTTATTTATTTTCTTCATATATTAAGATTATTTTTTTCTCAAAGTTTGGTATTTATGTCCGTTTTAGAATCTGACTCGTACGTTTGTTCAAAGCTACTTGCAGATATCACTTTCGGTGTATATCTTGAGAAGAGGGTTGCATGTTTTATGGCTTCCAACCACCGTGGTAACTTTAGGTTCTCTCTTTTCTTGAATTGAACCTTTTACACATCCCGTATACTGCACATAATGCGGTTGGTTGTGACCGATGTTGGTTTGTGTCTTCAAAGTAAGTCAGGGTTTGCCCCGGTCCCATCCCTGTAACGAGAGAGTCTTTTATTTTTTTAAAGGACAAACTGTCACAGCAGGAGAGGAGTTGCTCCCCGCGGGTGAGGAGGAGTTGTGATGAAGGAGAGTTGTGGGGGGGTCATTGAGGGGCAGTCATGCAGGAGCAGGAAGCTGTGGGTTTTGTTCCTGTGGTGGGAAATCTCTGGTTGGCTGCTCCCAAACACACACACACACAGTTTTTCTGAGTTTGCATTGTTGCACCTCACTTTTGTTTCCAGCTTTTTCTTTCTGGACTTGTTCCTCCTCTGGTGCTGCAGAGCTGAGATCACAGCACATCTCTGGCCACCTGAGGAACTTTAGAGACCCACAAAAGTGCCTATTATTACAAACCATTTTTTACTTTCAGTGATATGAAAACAGTTAAGTTCTTCATTTAGTTATGTTTATGGCTTTTTATATTATTAAGTGTGCAATTTTTAAATGATGTAACATAATGTACATTTATTTATTTATATCAGCTTTTATTTTTAGATTGTGTACTTTTTATATTCTAGTTATCAACATTTTATTATTATTATTCATTATTATTTCTATTCATTTATACTTTGATGTGCAATGTGAGTAGCTGTGACTCAAGAATTTAAAGTTTATGTTTTAACAGAATATGAAAATGTATTTTTGTGTGTGCGGGGGAAAGGTTGTTACTGGATATAACAGAAGAAGACATAAGACAGACTTTATTAATCCTGCAAGTTATTCGCACACACAGGTCCGAAATACACACCCATGAGCAAACAGGACCTCTACACATGCAGCAGCGCATGGAGAGATGTCAGAGTGGGGGGGCTGCTACGTACTGAGGTCCTGCACTTTAACATTTATAAAGCATTTTGACAGGACAACAGTAAATCTAATAAAGATGGTTGTAGTCACTTCAAGGATTGTTAGTGAAACAGAAGATTTCCAGAAATTCAAATAGTGAATAATTGGTATAGACGCTGGAAATCCCACATGTTGGATCGTTTAGTCTGTCAGCAGTCGTATTAACTGTATCTGGTTTTTCCATCAGTATGTATCTCAGGTGATTTACAGGGATGACGCTAACCTCGTTCTTTACAATTTTTCCGTCAATGCTGAAACTCCAATCCAGTAAAAAAAAAACACACCTACATCTACTTTTTTAAAATTCGGTGGCTCTGCTCAAAGACCGAAACCTGAACACAGTTGGACAGGTTTAGTCTCTTCAGGGTGAAGCTCTGTTTTGTTTCTGTGTGGTGTTTTATGTTTCAGTGCCACCCGTAACAACAGTCGATGTGTTCATATTGGCGGACACATGTGGTAGTGTTTGAAGATGTGTGTTTTGTGTTTGTGTGTAAGAGACAGGAAGACATTAAGAGGAACAGGGCAGAGTTTTTAGCCCTGAGGCCTTCGCATGAACAAGACCCTCATCAACTTTCCACAGACAGTGTAAATGTGTTCTCTGTGGTCTTTGATCTATATTCTTGTTGTGGATGTTTGGTTACTTTAAGCAGTATGAATGGGAATTAGATGGAAGTTCGGCCAAAGTTCCAGGTTATGGTACTAAATAACTAGCTTGTACGACGTGTTGTGCGTCCTTGTCCGAAATCAAAAAGTGTTCGTAGCCAGTCTTTATAGAGAGGGATGAAATGTCATAATGGCTGAATATAACGTTTAGTCTCTCCTAGAAGATATTTCCAGTGTTTCATGAGAAATAGTATGTAAAACACTAAAAAATAAAAATGTGATCGTGTATATAACAAAAGAAAGCTTGAGAGAGAAGTTCTAATCCTGGTTCCCCAAACAGAACCTTTCTGTCTGTACCTCAGCTCATGAGGGTTATGTTGATTAAAGGTCAGCTTGCAAGTGCGTCCCATGTTCTCTGTCCCACATCTGGAACTGGTCTAGATAGCCCCAAACAAAATGAGGGAGAGGGAGAAGTCTGCTACGTGAACCCTGAAAGCCGTAATTGAAGGAGTTCCTGTTTAATCAGATTTCTCCTTCTCTTCTTCCTCACTTCCTTCCTTCTCTGCAGGGTCGGTGATTACTTCTCCCATCATCCCTCACTTCCCTTTCTGAATCTGATCTGTAATCCAGCCTCCTTTACTTTCTCCTCGCATCCTTCCCTTCCTCCCTTTTTCCTTACCTCCAGCACTGTAATTAATTGCTGTTGATGTTCAGCTAACCGAGCCTGCAATTAGCTGTCTGATTACCACAGGAACTCATTCTGTGTGTGCGTTTGGGGATTCCCAAGAGAATTTTTGCTCTCGTCAGGGGTTAAGTTTTTGTGTTTCCCTGTGTAAAGATTTGTAGTTCACTTCTGATCTTTGTTGTGAACCACGGCAAGGAGTCGAACCTGCAACATTTTCCCAAAGTGTGTCTGCTGACTGAGTGTTTGTTTGATGTCCAACAGCTGCTTTTCACTTCTTTTTTTATTTCCTAATAATGAACTGTTCTTCTTTCTTTTCGTCAGTTGTTTACTGATGTGACTCAGTCTGTTCAGGCCTCAGGGTGTGCGTGTTTGTGTGGGGGGATAATAATTATTACTAGTGAGAAACACCTGGCAACAGGAAGGAAGAAAAGGGTCTGTCTGTTTGAAAAATGTTCAGTTGTAAAGTATGAAGGTTTGGCTTGTGGCCATGGGCAGGGTCACCGGCGAAGTACGGTAGAAGAAGAGAGTTTACATTTTGATTGATTAAAAAGCCAAGTTGTTTGCATGCTACAGTCCCGACTAATCAGATTCAGGATTCAGTCTGTAACACTCAAGCTGTCAGACGTGTTGGGTTGAAAAGACGAGACGAGAAGTGTCACAGCTTGTTTTTAGCCACAGCTGTGTAGCACTGAGCTGCGACAAGGACGGCTGGAGCTGATCGTGGTCATTCTAGACAGTGCTTCTGAGTCCACCAGATGCACCATAGCACGTTTCAGAAGTGTCTCTGAGGGAGCTCTGCAGAAAATACCCTACTATTCTATTTTTGACAGAAGCCGTGTCAAGCTGCACAGAGCAGATCAAACTGGGCAGAAAGTCAGACATCCGTATATCAATAATTAAATCAGACAGAAAAGAAACAGTTTAACTACATAGCCTACTTACAAAAATCAAGGACAAATGACCAAATCAACTAAATGTGAGCAAGTCTGCAAAATCAGGCAGGCAAAACGCTCTGCTTCCGAAACACTGTGTGGTGTATGAAGCTGTGCAGAGGGCAGAACAAAACTGGCTCGTAGAGAGCTGTGCCCCGTAGTAGAAGCACAAAAAAATGAAATAAACAACAAATCAACAACGTCGGGCAGTGTTTCTTGAAAGACTTGTGGTGGCCGTCAAAGGTGCGCAGATGGCGGAAGAAAACCGTGTTGCAAGCGCGTTCGATGGCATCCGGCTGTCATGACTGAGTGCAGTTAGATGAGCAGGAAGTCTGTTAGTAAAGATCATGATGGGATGGTGATGGAACAGTGGATAAGTGGGTGATGTAGTTAAAATATGGGGATAACAGCCCACACTTTGAGACTCTCTCCTGAAATACAATTCATGGTGTTGCACTCAGTTGTTCATATGAAAAGTGGCAGCAGTAGTTGTAAGAAGAATTAAAAAAGAGAGATTGAGTGAGTAAGTGCAAGTGGTGGTGGTGGTGGGGCAGTGTCTTAGTGCAACCAATCAGGAGGTCTGCTATTTGTGCTGTCAGTGAAAACCTTTCCTTGATTTTTAACTAGCCTCCCATTTCATGCTACCAGCGGGGCATCTGTGCACACAGAAGCATGTAAACCTCTTAAGGTCAAAGGTCACCAGTGGAACCAAAATATATAATTAAAAAGAAATCACAGGCTCAAACTGTGTGTGCTCATGGTGGGACTTGTTGGGTGTTAATATTACTACGAAGCAACTGTCTAGACCTGGTCTTAGAAAAGTACAAAGACAAACTTCTGTTATGAATTGGCTCTATATAAATAAAACTGGATTTAGAATTTAATTGTGTGTATTTCTATCTTTTTAAGGACATTTTGGGTCTAATCTCACTTTTTCAAAAGGCTGGTGATGGTCAGAAACTGTTTTTTTTTTATCATCAGTGTTAGTATGAAGGTAGTCTTGCAATGATGGTCTTCACAAGTATATAATTACAAACGTGTGTGTGTGGATGGGCTGTTGTAGTACAGTGACTGCTAATAAGCATGGTGCACTTTCTGTAACACACCTATACACACACAGTAGGGGGTCTGTCTGATTGGTTTCAGGTGTGTGGTTGTTGTGTGACCACGGTCTGACACCTCAGTAACAAGCCTGAAGGTAGAGAGTGTGAATGTCTGTGTGTGCAGCAGGTCAACATGAAAACAAGGTCAAAGCTGTAAAACTGCCGAAACCTCATGAGAATCCATGTCTTTGTGTTGGGACACACAAGTGAGAAAGGGGTTCTGGGTAACTGTAGCTCTGGAGGGAGTCGATGTTCACACCTCATCTTATCTCACTAATCATCATGAGGTACTGTATCTGCTGTCCTTTGTGTCAGATAGAGCTGCTGGGTGGAGCTTGGAAGGATATCCAGGTCCTTTCAGGTAAATAAAAGTAGAACCAAACGGCCTCGTTCATGTCCGATGGAGCCCGGCAGGTGTCCTATTACAGTCAAGTTATTGTTGGACTCGTAGGTTGTTGTTTCCACTCCGCTCATTTAAAGATGAGCAACAGGCTATCTGTGTTTTTGTACAGGTGTTCTTAAAATACTGAATTAATTCCTTTATGATTACATTGTTAGGTTATTACCTTCGTCCATTTGTGGTGAAGCTACACTGGATGTAGTAACAGCTTTTCTGGTCAGCTTTGGCTGCCATCAGTTAGCTGCACATAGACCTCTGTGTAGCCTAATGTAGTCCAAAATAAACAGTTATCTCATATTATCTCTAATCTAAGAAGGGTTTTTTTATTTTGGACAGAGATACAAGGATATACTTTGTATTTAGCCTGTTTACAAGTTAACTTGTCTTAACTCTTGACTTTTTAATGTTAAAATGTCAACTACTATTTGATCAAACATTGATCAAAGAAATATTTAAGTTTAAAAGTTAATTCAGGGTGCAAAGTTAACTTTTTTTGATTACCATTGTGTTTTTGGCACATCTACGGAAGTGTCACTTCTATTTATTATGCTCCTCTGTATGTACTTTGTGTGCGTGATGTGGGTTTATGGCAATGTTGTGCAGGTTGGTTCAGAGCCTCTTTTTACTTTTGTATGAAAGTACGTTTTCTGTGTGTCACTTGTGAATGTGTTTCTCTGTTTGTATGGTTTCTGTTGGATCCCTTTGAAATTGAGTTCAATTCAAGGGGTTGTCTATTAATACATTTGCCATAAGTAAATGTAATTGCATTCACCAAATAAAACAAAGGAGACACCCTATCTTGCGATTATGAGAAAAGATGACTTAATCAGGATTTTGTAATTACGAGTCTGTCAACATTGTAGTAAAGCTGTTATCTCTAAACCTTCTATAAAGTCTTCTAGCAACAAAATGTCCATTAACATCTAGCCTCTGCATTGGGACACTCAAGCTGATAACTTTCTGCGGATGTGCAGTGGCTCTTCTGAGCAAAGCAGCGGCCAGGAAGTGGCACCTCACCTTTCCAGCTTTCTCATAATGGCGACATCCTGATCTCGTAATTACAAGATCAAGTGCCTAATTTTTTTCTCTTTGGTGAATGCAATGTTGTTCCATAAAAATCTACCAGCCACTTGCGTATTTTAAACAGTATTTGACTCGTGGCTGGTACTAATTTTGTGACTGAGTGGACTTACAACAGCCCGGCTCTACAGCTGCGTGTGCCGGTTGTTTGATGTTGTTCGTGGCAGCTTTTCTAGCTCTGCCGCAGGAAGATGACGCCCCCACTCTCAATCCCACCTCCTGCTAACCTGATGCTCTGATTAGTCGACTGTTTCTCTCACCGCAAAAACAGATGTCGATGAGCACACCACCAGACCTGATATGTGGGAGGTGATTCAGATGTCTGAAACCAGGCGACTTGCCAGGCTCTGTAGCATCCTGACAGCCTCCCCAATAAAACATTAAAATAAAATATTCTTATCTCTGAAAATGAATTGTAGCCTACTACATATGATTTATAGGCTTTAGTATTAGTAAGTAGTCTAAATAATCTAACAAACAAAAAGGAAAAGGGAAGGTTAAGAGTCCAAGTCAAGTTTTATTTCTAACCAACATTATAAAATTCACAGATCTGCCTCAAGGGGCTTTAGTTTTGTTGGATGCTTAGTTTTAATGATGTGTTGTTGTTTCTCTCTCTCTCTCAGGTGCAGTCTGGTGCAGATGGAGGTCGCAAGCTGCCCGTCACCTTCAGAGCTGACAGTGAGTTCCTCTGTAATGCTATAAATTTGGATAATGACTTAGGTTTAACTTGAATTCCCAGGTGTTGGAGCCCTCTTTACTTTGGGTAATTGCCCAGATGGTGGCACTTTTGCAAACAACCGAATATTTTGGCATCAAACCCATAAAAGTAGAACCTACTAGAACCTAATAGATCTTAATGTATCTTATCCACTGTCATGCAGGGGATTGTGATGCCAATAAGGTCCCTATTTATGTCCAACGTTTAGGTCTTTCCAAAAACATTTTTTGCAGTGTCTGTTAAAACTCTTTTTAAAGTTAAAATCGATCACACAGTTTGATCAGAGCCTAAAGGATTTTTTTTATTTTCCCATCATGTTACCCAGTGAGAAAATCTAAAGCCACCTCAGCCCCACATCTCCACCCCCAACATCCTCTCCCTCCTCCACCATCCTCCTCTTTCTCCTCTTCATCTTTTGTTCTTTTCTCTCTAAAAGTCAAGTTCCTGAGCCGTAGCCGATCCCTGCCTTCTGCCTTTGTCCGTGACCATGAGCGAGAAGCACTTTCAGAGATGTGTGTGTGTGTGTGTGTGTGTCCCTTTATCAAACAGCAAGTAAACTTTTTCAAATCAGTTTTCTTCCTGAAAACAGACGTAAAATATAAATTTGAACAAATGAAAGTTAATAGCTTCATTTGTTTCATAGGAATAATACATTCAGGACTGTTTTTTAGCCGTTAGGTTATGTTTGGATGATATAATATAATTTAAATATCGGATCATGACTCCAGCTTTGCTAATTAATTGTATTTTTATTGAATCCTGATTTATAGATTCTTGGTGAATGAAATTATTAAGAATAGAAAACAAATATGTTGAAACTACAAACCATCTCTTTTTTCAAAAGATTAAATCTGTTGTAAATGACCTGAATCCCCAAATTGATTCACATAAGAATTGCAATTAGAGTTGCAATAACTTTTTTAGATGGTGAAAATGCCAATTACAACTTAAAACAAACAAATACAGTAACAAGTCCTCACATTGTAGAGTCAATGTGTAGCATCTTTTCTTGATCTTTGCTTGAAAAATGACTAAAAATTGATTCGGAGTTGATTCACAGATTCTAAAAATGGATTTTTGAACATTTCTTATGTTGAGTAACTGGGAAAGGCAACTTATTCTGAATCAAACTCAATTGTAAAATTCCCAAATATTCCCGCCGCTCCCTTTGAACAGAGGCTGGCCAGCTGTTTCCCTCTGTTTCTAATCTTTATGCTAAGCCAACCATCTCCTGGCTGTATTGATCTTCTCATCAAACTCTTGGCAAGAAAGCGTATTTCCCCACATGTCAAACTATTCCTTTATATCAACGTATTATCATCACTGTTCTGTCAGAGGGGTCTCCCGATTTAAACTTTCAGCTGCTTCCATGACTCCTTTTCTCTAGAAAAGCGATTCATTTTCATTTAAGCTAATCTTAAATACATATTAGGTCACGAATGATGTGGAGGTCACAGGTCAGAAGGTCATGTGACTTTGAAATGATGATGCATCCTGTTCTTAAGAAGAGATGAAAGGTTTTGAAGCCAAAGTTAAAGGTGTTTTAGCATGACAATCAGAACCAGCTCATTGTGTGTGTGTGTGTGTGTGTGTGTGTGTGTGGAGGGGGTGACACACCTCACTGCTTCCTTTCCTCTAAACCTCAAGCTTTCAGAGAAGGATGGAGGAGACTCAGTGGCTTCTTCTCTCTCACGCTGTCTGCAATGATGTCATGGGGAATATAAAATAGGGTGACCTTTGACCTCCTGTAGGTCACCGATGGATGGATGGTTAGGAGATCAGCAAATCTTGTGTATTCAATTCTATATTTTTGTTATTGTCAAAACATCCCTAAAAAAAGACCAAAACCAACTGTTAATTGATCCACTAACAAGTACAATCTGTTTATTCAAAGTCTGTATTCCTCTATTAAAAACACATCACTGTTGCACTGGGTGCCATGTTCCTTCATCACCATGAACACACACTGTTGTTTATTTTGACTCAGTCCCACACACACTGTCCTGCAGCTGGAAATACTCACTAGAGGTCCAAGTGTGTATTAACCCACTGCTGAAAATAGTCCCCAACAAAGACAAAGACTGTTTGAGTTGTGGATCTTAAAAGAGAAACAGACAGGGTATGAAAGGAGATAAAAACCCGGATTAAAGTACGTGAAGAAGAGAAGTAGGCAGCTGGGACTGTTCATTTTCTGTCCCTGATTCATCTCTCGAACGTTTAAAGAGGAGCATGAGGAAGACGGGAATGTGAGGGCTATGGCAAACTAAAGTATTGGTCCGGCATCTGAATGCACACTGACATGTCAAAAACACCTGATTTTACAAAACGTGTGTTGTTTCTTTTTTTTTTTTTTTTTAGAACAAACGAGTGTCAAACGTGTAAACTCCCAAACAGGGAGAGCAAACCTGTGTTGGAAGTGTCCAAACAGGTGAAAGGAACATGCTCCTTCCTTTAGTGTTGTAAAAAATTGCGTGTGCTCACTTATTAGGGCTTCAGTCTATCATGTTTTTGTCCCCTAGATGGGGTTTTGGACGTATTATCAGCGAAAACACCATGAATTATCAAGAACAAATTTGACAGAGGATTATAAATGTTATTATAATCCAGTAGGCTATAAATGAGTTAAACAAAGACAGAGCCTTGCGTGTGAAAACAGGAACTTTTCTTTAAAATGGCTGTGGGGGGATGACTGTAGCCAAACATATTAATTAATTAATTAATTAATTGATTAATTAATTAATTAATTAATTAATTCATTCATTCATTCATTCATTCATTCATTCATTCATTCATTCATTCATTCATTCATTCATTCATTCATTCATTCATTCATTCATTCATTCATTCATTCATTCATTCATTCATTCATTCATTCATTCATTCATTCATTCATTCATTCATTCTTCAATAAAGGCCAACACTTTAATGTAGTTGTAAGCTTAACTTCTGACTCCATCGAGATGGCAAATCACAAACTTTTGACATGTCAGTGTGCAATCAGACGCTCAGCCAGGCGTCTATGAATACTTTGGCTTGCCATAGAAGGCTACAACCTCGATCTCATCCTCTCTGCGTCCTAAACTAGAATGTGAACATGATGAAGAGGAGCTGGGAGGTGAGAACAATGATGGTTTTTCGCTTCCTTCTGCATCAAATTTCTCCTTTTGGCCTTCACATCCCTCTTTCATCCTCGTCTTAAAGAATCTCTGAATACAAAGAGAAGGAAAGGAGGAAGAGGACGCACAAGCTGCGACTACCCCCTCCTCCTTATATCCTACAGAGAAGCTTTATGATTGAGGAAGAGGAGGAGGAAGAGGAGCGACCAGCCGTGACCTTCTCCTTTAGCCCTGAACATGACCCTGCTTTCAGGAGCCGAGAGGAAGAAGAGCAGTGACTCGTGTCGTATCCCATGCTCTCCTAACCTCCTCTCCGTCATCTCCATCCTTTTCAAGCTCCTCTCCTCTTTCCCATCTTCCTCACCTCAATCCTCTCCTTCAATAGGTGGCTAGCAGGAGGAAAGAGGAGCAGTGAGTCGTGTCTGAGCTCACGCCCCTTTTTATTCTGTATCCTAAGTCCATCTTTTCTCCTCCAAGTCCCTCTCGGTTCATGGCTGGCTGCTCTTCCTCCTCCTCCTTCTCTGCCCCTCCATCTTTGTCAAAAAAGCAAGAGAAATGTTGGGAACAGGAGGAGGCGATATTAGTGACAGCTCTGTGCTGTGATATAGTTTTGACAGCTGGGAAAAAATGATTGCTGCAGTGTGCTACTGCTAATAATATGTCAAGTTTGCTTTTGTTGTGAAAACTAGAATCCTTTTTAAAGTTTTTATGTCCCAAGGCAAGCTCTTAATCATAAAGGAAAGTTTTAATTACCATGTTCATGACATGTCTTCTAGGGGTGGGAATCTCTGGGCACCTCACGATTCGATTCGATTACGATTCAGAGGGCTGCGATTCGATTATAAAACGAT
>JAPMOB010238687.1:0-53038 GCA_029875015.1 Lepomis gibbosus | reverse complement strand
TGGAAGCTACCGCGCTACTCTGTCAATAAAAGAGCTTTGATTTGATTCAGAAAACAGCGACGCTGCCACCAAGCTACTGATTACTAATGTAGTTAAACTAGTAAAGGTGCTACTTGTAGCAACGTTCCACGCACAGTCAAGAGCTTCACCAGGTTTGTTGTGTCGCCGCTCTTGGTAGCAATTATTTTATGTCGCAAATATTACATCGCGCGCTGTTGCATTAAGCCTATTGAACTAGTGTTTACATCACCACAGCCAATTACAATCACTTTTAGATGTGGGCACATCAAGAATGCTGCATGTTTATTGGCTCACTGGCGTTAACAAGAACCTTTAGGTATCAAACTTTGGTACCAAAGACAAGGCATTTTTTGATACTCGATCGTATTGAGGCAATTCGGTTGGTGCCTAAAAAGTATTGAACTCGATACCCAGCCCTATGTAGAGGAATCTCCACTCTGTTCTTCATCACCTTGTCATACATTAAAGCTTGCAAATTACATAAAACATTATGCAATTAGTCCAGTTTTTGAATTTGATGTGTAGTGCATAGGAGTGCACATATGAGGAAACTCTGCCATGGGCAACACCACTGTTCAATGTGCATATCATGTTGTTTCAGCAACACTAAAGTTTACCACAGCAAAGTCATCAATGATCTCACTGAAAAGAAATCTACGTGCGGCTGGTTTAGCCTTTTCAAATGTTACCAAGCGAATGGATCTCATTCTGATAGTGAAACCAGTCATTTTGCTCGGGTTGTGACGGTCAAATATATTGATTCACCGTGTTACAGCCGCCGTTTTGGCCACTAGTAAAAGTTACTTCAAAGCGCTGGGTACTTCCGTCACCTCGGAGTCATTGCGAGGCTACCCAGCCGACAAATCCCATTGCTTACGGTCCGCGTCGACTCGACATGTAGTTACATTTTTGAGGACGTGCACGTCAGGCGACAGTGCAGCCTCTGCAGAGCACCGTAGCCTACGCCATCGATTCAACACAGAAGTATAAATTACGCTTTAGGGAAGTGGAGCTAGCGCAAACAGGCAGTCCACTCTTGAGGCTGCCACTCTGGTACACACTGTTCTCATGCTAGACCACCTCCGGGGAGAGAGAGAGAGAGAGACACACACACACACACACACACATACATACATACACACACAAACACACACTGCCCGGAAGTAGGCAGGTCAGCAGCTGAGAGATGAGATCCTGCAGACAGCACAGGGTGACTGGGGTGCATACTGATATACGTGTACCCACAACACACAGACAAGAGACACATGCACAAGCACCTACATGGTGGGCCACTTCAAACACATTCCACAGCATGCACAGCATTGTTGGAAAATGCCACGGTGCACTTCAGTGAAGAGTGCAGAGTATCCAAATGGACTACAAACTCACACACATCTCTACTCGCCCTAATTTCTTTTTTAAATCAACTACATCAACATAGTAGGAGAAACAACTGCTTAACTGTTCTTCTTGACTAAAAGGACTCTTCTATGGGCATTTAATTCAGATAGAGTGGGAGCTGTTTTGGTCTTTGCAATCAGAGCTGGTTTAAAAAGCATACAGATTGTGGAAAGCATACATAACACATGCATATACACACGCATACGCACACTACCCCTTTCCAACAGATCTGTGCTTACAAGTCTGAGAGGAACAAGAAGGGGGCAAGGCTCCCAGTTGCACAACTTGTTTTGCATGAGTTAGACCAGGAGACAGCTCAGCAGTTACTTCACAAACTGTTTGGGGATAACTATGACAAACAGCCCAATCAAATTCAATGAACAGCAGCCTGCAAAAAAAAAAAAAAAAGCTTTGTCACATTCTCTAGAGCACAGTTAGCAGATCACAGCCACAGCGTGGTTTACATATCAATACTGCTTTCCTTTTCCCATGACTGAGGTGGAGATGTCAAGCAGCGTGTGCACTCAAAATGAAATATAAGTATTTTGCTTGTTGACCCGCACACACACACACACATTTAGGCATAAACATCTCAAGAGTGCCAAATATGGTCACTTCCCAGAGAACTGAGCAAATCAGGAAGCAGAAACAGCCAATGACATGTTCCCAACTCCCCGAGAGAGAGGGAGAGAAAGACACTAGAAAGAGGAGGAAGGAGGGGTACCAGCAGCCCTGTCTCATAGGACCCCCTTCAGGGGCCTCCGTCCTGTCTGCATACATGACCTGTGTAAAGTAGCCAGAACATTTCCTTTGAACCTGGCAACTGGAGGTTTTAAGTAATGCAACTGTTTGAGGATCCACAACATTACTGCATTAAAAACAAGGAACAAAAAACACGATTTCATGAATGGTTTTATTAAGGTGATTTGTTCCCTGACTTTAAACTGCTGTCATTGTTCACTTGCTCTATCCACATGTACTAGGTTTGTGTACTTAAAGATGTTGTAAACTTGTGCAACACGTCATCTAAAACACTGATCACAAACCTCAAAAGTGCAAATGTGGGCCAAAGGTTAAACCACTGATAAACAAGTAACATGTGCATTAATTAATTTCAGTGCACTTGCGTTCCCACCATTCTTTATCTACAATGAATGTTTTTCAATCAAGACATTCATTCATTCATTCATACAGAACGCTACACCAGTAAGACATGACATGGTCAAATGTATTAACTACTTTAAGTAACAATAATTATAAGGTAAAGATTTACCTGGAAAATACAATTATTGCCGGAAAATTAATTTATGAGTGAAGTCAGTGGATTTCTATAACTTGGGTCAACCTGATATTGTACTTAAAAGTTTAATAATAATTTATCCCATAAAAACTCTTTCAGAAGATAACTAAGATTGTGGATGATCATTTCTGCTATTGAAAATGTGTGTTGCCGACCATGAAGTGGCTTGACTGCTGAAATGTAACAGCAGCCAACAAAACAAAATTCCTCGTTGAAATGTATCACTCCAGTCATATCATTATAAAGGCGAGGTCATTAGGTTGTTCACAGCAGGATTATCTCTATTTGTCTCTCTCTCTCTCCCCCCAACCGTCACGACGCTGTTTACAGTACACGCTGATTTATTTTTATTATTACAACCAAAAAAACCTAATTCATTTAAAACACCACCACACCGAATGGCCATTTCCGGCGAGGAAAACGCCCACACTTCGGTCCAATCTGGGGCTAAAGATCAAGGCAGGCTAATCCGCCACCTATAAAGAGACGTCTTAGCGTCGGCGGCTAATTTGTTTACGTTCAGGCTGCAGCAGCACCGTGCGTGCGCGTGTTGTATTTGGTGTGTGTCTGTCGCCATGAGAGGCCTAGCTGCGTTTACAGGGCCAATCCAGCTACTCCCAGTTTAGACTCGCTGCAGCAGACCACACTCGTCCAGTTACAGCGACTAATCTGGACCTGGGGCTGGCGCATCCAACGCAGGCCGCTAAAATATGTACGTTTAAGAGAGGCAGCACGAGGTTTGCGGGGATATTGCCCAGTAACTTTACGTAAGAAGATCGATTATTAGCGCGCATCCACGCATACTCAACAACTGAATTTACTAGCCCCTTAATTAGACCCAGTGTGAAACTTTACGCATGCGTCAGAATGAAGGCGAGTCCCGTGACTAAAATTACCATCTTGATTGATCAAATAAAAACAAAAAGATAATCGTATTTTTGAGCTCCATTAAACTCATAATTTTAAACCAGGGAGTTGTGTCAGTGGTAAGACAAACTTATATTTGTCTTATTGCACGTTATTTTAAGTATTTTATGCAATAATATCCATATAGAACTTTGTTTGTGTCTTTATAATAGTAGTTAATCCCCTATAATTATACTACATACTAAAAAAAAAAAACACTTGCAATGTCTACTGTATCATTCAAAGTAAACAAATGATCTTTCTTCTGCATGTGCAAACTTAAAAATGTGTTTATATTAAATACTAGCAGTAAAAGATGTGCCATGACAAACACACAGCAACATTGCTTGTATTGTATTTATTTTTTTTAAAGATTAAAAATACTTACTTTCTCCGTTTATTAGTCCACACTGGCATATAATGCAGGTGCCGATGATAAAAAACACAATTTGTGCTCGCAGCTTTAGCGTCCACCGTCTCATTTTGACTTGAGGGCAAGATGTGCTCTCCTCCTGAAGCTTCTCAAAAACAAATTTTTAAAAAACTCCAATCTTTAGGGAGATTTCTTTTTTATTTTGAAATATCAAAAGTATCAAATTCTTTAAAAGTAAGGTCCAATTTAGCCAACTGATCTGAGATTGCCCCCCGTAATCCGGGGGGAGGTGGGGGTAATAAATTTATGAGGATCTTCCCAGCCAAGTCTATGATGTATGCGAACCCTGGAAAAAATGCAGACCACTAAATAACGTGATCTTGGGTTCTGGCAACACATGTGCGTGTAAAAATCTTCATTTTCCATAAGTGAAGGCGACAGTCCACGTTCATCTGTTTAATTGTTGTTGCTCCACTGGATCATCAGAGAAATAACTGTATTATTATTAGTATCCTACACGCAGGAAGGCTACTTTGGAGGTCCCCGAAGGAGGTCCACTGGCCCCTGGCTCATTCCTCTGTAATGCACTGCTCCAATGAGGGAAGCCCCACTTCAAAAGCAAATCGCTGAGGTATTTCTCCCATGCAGAGCGTTTTTAAAAACAAAAACAGCCTCCTCTTGTGTTCCTACAGCAGATATGAGCTGAAGTTATGGATATCGCCACATGCAGATCCAAGAGCAGGAATTGGCCGGGTTCGCACTCCCTTTTTTAAAGTCCACAGGTCTTTATATTACACCCCCCCTTGTTTGCTGGTTATCTTCACACAAGCTCACCCCTTTTTAAGATAGATTGGAGCACATCCCAGGAAACTCCTCCGAGCACCTACGTGCAGGAAAAACGTGCAAGGACACAGCTTTCCCCTACTACGACCTTCCTCTGAACTCCTTCACCCCCGCTGGCCACCACGCCGCAAACGAATGAACACCCATTAAACGAGAAAACGGGAGAAAGAAAACAAAGAAGGAAAACTTGGGGAGGTACACGTTACTTCGTTCCCATCCACTGTGAGATGGAAAGAAAGGGGAAAAAGCCGATAAAAATAAGGGCTCTGTTGCTTTGAAGTGACAAAACTCTCCACCACGCCGCCCGTTTCTTTTCCTCAGATTAACGTTAGCTGGTGGGGGGAAAACAGCTAACGTTAGCTAGCTAATCCAAAACAAACGAGGTTTGAGTGTCGGCGATAGTTTAAAAAAAATAAAAACAATAACCCACACAGAGTCAGTACCTCGTCTCCGATAGTCAAAAAAATGATGAGGTAAACAAACATTAAAAAAAAAGAGTTTAAAAGACGGGTCAAGTGTAAAAACTTGGATTCCCGTTCCGTTTAGCGGTTGCTCTCCCTCAGGTTCCCCCTCTTTCCGTCTCTCTTTTCTGTGAGCCTCTCCACCAGTAAACAAGTCCTGCCAGTCACCTCAGCTGGGCCGCACATGGTCTGACGGAAAACACGGAGCGGATTTCGGCACACTCAACTGCGCCAAGGGGGTCCAGGATCCGGACTGTCTGACACCAGGAACACCGGCGCTCTTTGTCGGGACCAAGGTGAACATAAAACACCTTTTTTTAATTAAACACGGGAGCGGTGGAGAATACTATTGGATACATGCGTGGATGAAAATAAATGAGTCGAGATGAAGCTCCCCTGTTCTGATATCCATAGTGTGTTCAAGTGGAAAATCACCTGTTAAATGGTCTAGTTAATATTCACCACAGCCGGACGTTTCAACTGGAAATGTCATAGTCCAGTTTGAACTCCTGGATAGAGGCTGTGGACAAAGTAATAGAAACACAGTAGCCCCGCAGTAGTTTCACACATTTTCATTATGATTTAATCTATTTTCTGGATTAATCGTTTTGTCTGTAAAATGTCTGAAAATAGTGAAAATGACTGAATACAAAGTTACTCAGTTCTCTATATGACAAAGAAAAGCAGACTGTACAGAAACTGTGGATCGATTATAAAAATAGTTGTAATTTGTAATTTTCTGAATGATTGACTGACCAGTTTGATGATATTTTTAAGATTAGAGCCTTTCAGTCAGTTTTTCTATATTTTTTATGCTGTTATTTCTCAACCAAAAACAATATCAGTTCATATTTCTTTACATGTCAGACTAACAGTGATTTAAGTAGCTACACTTACCGTGTGCCACGTATGTCATTAGTATTCCTGCCCTTATCTATCTTGGCTTTTATATGAAGAGGTGGCGCAGCCTCAGCTGAAATATGAAGGGTTTTCCTTCAAAATGAGATAACCACCTTTTCAAAAAGAAAATCTGTCTCCCGTTGGCACTACCAGTGTAGAGGGGAAGAATCATTGGTTAGTGTTGCAGTATGGGAGTCATCTTGCTTAATCCATCTGACACCAATGACTATGCATCAGGTGTGTCGGAGTAGTTTTTAACATAACCATGTAATATAAGCATTTTTCCCTTAATGTTTAATAAAGAATTATGCATTTCAGCTAGCAGCTTTTCTTTAAAAAAGAGACAGAGCAATTTTGGAATCAAACCCCATCAATGTGAAAAGACTGCATTCACTAAAGCCGCAGGTGAAGCAAAGATGATGCAATCCTTTTTCCACTGACAACGTCCCAGCTTGCCCTCATGCTGAACCAAACAGCATGTAAGAGTTGATCATTTGAGATGGGGCCAGCACTTATATGATATTATACAATATAATTAAACTATTTTTTAAATGATTTTACATTTTCACCAGATTCCCTTTGTACATTGTCATTGAGCAGCGAGATTTGTGAGCAAAACAAAGTTGCCCTGTGTCATAGAGCAGTGTAAACATCTCACACCGCCTTGGCCCTGCAGCCAGGAAGTACAATACACACCTGCAGCAAGGAAAGTACACACAGCTCCCTCAGATTTGCATGGCAAATATCCTTATAATAAAACCTGTCCTATTGAACTCAACTGCAAACAATACCTGGAAGCTTGTCCTACCAAAACTTACAGGATGTCTGAGTCTTGCAACAGTTCTCACCTTAACATGAGACCAATTTACTTAAAATCAAAGAGACTACATTAGAATAGAGCAGAACATTTGCTTCCTGTTTATCACACAAGGGTGCAGTTTATGTGCGCAGATGGGTACACACTGGTCTACTCTGCTAAGAGCTTGTGGAGCAGGCTTGCTGTTAATCTGAGGAATGTTGTTACCCAGTGAACAGAGTAAATGAGGTCTTAGTAAGATTAAATGTCACAGGTCTGAAGGACTAAGGGTTGTGGAATCTAGTCAAAACAGATCTCTTTGTTGCAGTCACGCTGTCTGACGCCATCACATGCAGTCTTCTCCCACTTGTCCCCCTTCCCCTCAGGTACTGTGCATAACACCAATTTCTTTCCTTTTTCAGTGGGAGTAGAGGAAGTTAAGTGAATGGCTTTTTATCCCACTAACCTACCTAGAGTGCTGTTCTGAGTCCAGCGCATGCAGCACTTGTGCAGCACTACAGCCATGCTCCTGCTCTGTTGTACTACAACTTCATGTCAGTAGGTGGCACTAAAAATAACTCCAGTCAATTCACTTACTCCAAATGTCAAACAGGGACATGGGGATACAACGCTGTGAATAAATAGGATTAAATCTGACCAAAGAGGCGAGCATGGGGAGCTTTAAGCTATGTCAAATAAACATAATGTGATTCTGTCAGCATGTATACAGCATTTAGAGGTTGTAGGAATCGTTTGGTGAAGGTTGCTTTAAATAATGACTAAAAATCAAATATCGGGGTTTAAACATTGCCAAACATCTTTTTTCCTCTACAGAGTTCTCCTCTGTCGCTCTCTACTGAGAACACGGATATAGTAAAGTAGTAGCACCATAAAAAGAGAAACATTAACATGTTTCTCTTTTTATCACATGCACTGGTGCCGAACTGGGATGTTTCCATCTGGTATTTGGTAGTTTATTAGATATGTGAATGACACAACGATGGTTGTAGTTTGATAGTTGCACTCATTCCAGTGAAAGCTATTCTTAACCCCCCCCAAATTTCCTAGTTTTTCTCTGTCAAAACAAAAAATATCCACGTAAACTTTTCCGCACCTTTGGTTAGTGTACAATATTAATTCAACTATTTTTTAAAGACACGTGTTCCCTTTCACCAAGGTGTCTTCCATTCCTTCAGCAAGGTGTTGAAAGTATAAACAAGAATCAAGTACAAGATGGCAAACAAGTCAAATGATTGTAGCTTTCTCAAAATATAATAGAAACTTCCACACTTTATTCAGGAAAGCCTTTAGAAATTAGGAAAAATTTGAATAAATGAGTTGACAAACATAATGAATGCAGATGCTTCCGTACAGGACTCAGGGCATCTGCTGATACTACCAGTCCGACACTGTCACGCCCTCTTGACCGTGACCCTGGCTGGTGGCAGTGTGTGTAAGAGTGGCTTTGATTTGTTTTTTGCCTTTTGGGTGTTTGCTGTGTGCTTAGTGGGTTTTTGTTTTCTGTTTTCTCTTCCATGTCTCCTGGAGGTGGTGGGCATGGTCCCTGGCTCAAATTGGCTGTGGCACACCTGTACTCTGTCACTAATCAAGCACCTGCTCTGCATTCCCTCAATACCGCATACAAGTTAAACCTGGCCAGCTCGCCAGTCCTCGCTAGATTGTTGTGTAACTTGAGGATACTTCACACCAGCCTCAGAGCTCAGCTTAGGTTAGTCTAGTTAGTTCTGCGTTCCTGATGCCTGCTAATTCATTCTGTCTTTTACTTTCAGGAAATTTGCCCTGCTCCCCTGGATTGCCTGTCTTCCCAGCCAGAATGCACAGTTGTCTGGAGTTCTTCCCACCTTGCCTCGCCTGCCAGCTCCCACAACTTCTCCCTCCCCAACAGAACCCGGATCTTGCCCTGATCCCCCTCAGCTCACTTATTCCTTCTCTGTTTGTTGTCTAATAAACCTCTTAAATTCACCATTGGCTCTTGATTGGCTTTTGGGTACTGCTTCGAACCTTGACAGATACCACATTTCTCTTTTTACAAATTGCCCAAATCTGCATAGCTTACTGCGTGGAACTCTCTTGGATCGCTTTCATGTAAAGTATCATGATACCAGGGATAGCTGTAGCATTAAAAACTGAATCCGCTGTGGATAAATGAATGTAACTGAGGATGGAAATGCTTAATTATATAATGGCATTTACAAAGAAGCTGGATTAGTCACATCATGATTATTATCACCTGATCCACTTAATAAGGTCGGTATCTGCACCAATACCCATCTGGCATACCAGATCAATGCATGTGGTTTGGTGAGTGTAAAAAAAAAAAAAAAAGACGCTGTGGCCTTCAAAATCACTAAATCTTAACCCAGGCGAACACTTACAGGAGATCATGGAGCAACGTGTTAGACAGTGCTCTCTCTGCCATTATCATCAAAACACCAAATTAAGGAACATCTTTTGGCAGAATGATGTTAGTCCCTCCAGTACCACAGACTCTCACTCAATATGTCTTTAATTTAAGCCCTGTGTAGGTAAGTCTCAAGGCTCAATCAAGGCTTTATCAGGTACAAATAATATCTTGATCTGGCAGTACCCTGATCAACCACGCAGCATGTGACATATAACGGCTCCTTGGAGAGAAGCAGCAGTCAATAGCATATGAAGTATAAATGCATATACCCCAAGACAAATTCCCGCTTATTCTCTCCCCACTCGCCTCTGCTGCAGTCTGTAAATAGAGGGATTAATATGTTTGAATGGAGAGGGTCTCTTTCCTTTGTTGGTGTGGAAGGCTCAGTAATTATCTGCCTGGGGAGCCAGGAAGCAAGAACCTCCGTTCGGCCGCTGTGTGTCTGTGTATGCATGAGGGCATCTGTTTGTGAATGTGTGTGTGTGAGATGTCCACCAAGGAGAGGGTCATGACCTTAAACAGACAAAGCGTTCCTGGATTATCCTCTTCAAACGACTCCCTGTGTTGGTGATTTACACTTTTAGCACTTGCTGTTCCTGTTCTTCAGGCGTCATTGCTTGCAGCAGAGACAGACAAACAAACAAATTGCCCATTTCTCTCAAGTCCCTTGGTACCTTGTGTCTCTCAGTCACACAATCACAACAATGCAGTCACAAATACTGTATGTTTTCTTTTAAGCGATACAGAGGGTCTACACCTATACCTCTCATGTGGAGGAATTTGCACATTTGTATTTATATGACAAAGCTTCAGCACGTCACATCAAAAAAGGGACGTTACAAAAACATACACAACAGGATACATGGTTGATGCAATGCAATCACATTATCTGATTATCTGACATTATCTGACAAAAGGAAGTTTTGGTACATCTGCAGAAACTATCTGCATACAATCAATGTGTTTCTTCAGTATCTTTCATAAGTTGATGAGTTTCACATGCATCCTACATGCAAAGCACTACTCTCTTATTGCACTCATGCTGTCTGTGATGTGGAACAGTTCTTCTTCCTGTACAGGTGCAGTGGGTGTGGGGCCGTATGACATACATTGCTATTTTGTGGATTTTTGCAAAATTTATTTAGAATTCATCATCATAATATCTGAAATATCTCAACAACGTTTGGGTGGATTGCCATGACATCTTCTACAAACGTAAGTGTTCCCCTTAGGATTAATCCCAATGACTCCACCAGCAAGTTGACATTTTCTGGTTTGTTGTGAAATCACTCGACTCTTAGACTATTTGATGGATTGCCTTTAAATTTACTTCAGGTGAATATATGATCTAAAAATAATAATATATGATCCAATAACATAATTCAGTTAATGTTATTATTTATACTTATTAGCCATGCTAGCAACTAATGACATTCTCCTCAGCCTCTTTTTTTGTTTGGTTCTAATCAGCGAACGTTAGCATTCTAAAACGCTAACCATTTTGGCACTGTCAACAGCCGTTAGCATTTATCTTATCTTATGTACATATAGTATATTTATTCTATGTATATACTGTATTTGTTTTACAACATTAGGGACTATGCAAATATTTTAACTTCAAACAGTCACCTTCCCCCACTGCCACGCTGTCACCATCCCTCACCTGCACTCATGATCTGTGAAGAGGATGTGCGTCAGTTCTTCCAAAGGCAGAAGATCAGGAAGGCTCCTGGCCCAGACGGTGTGTCACCATCGTGCCTGAAAATCTGCCTGATCTGTGCAGACCAGCTGGTCCTCATCTTCACACAGATCTTCAACAGATCACTGGAGCTGTGTGAAGTGCTCTTCTGCTTCAAACGCTCCACCATCATCCCAGTCCCCAAAAAAAAACTCCATCTCTGGATTAAATGCCCCCTCCCCACACATCACCATAATCAACAGTCCTGTGTCTGCTGTCAAATCCTTCAGGTTTCTGGGATCATCCAGTCTGTCCTCTGCACGTCCATCACTGTCTGGTTTGGATCTGCCACCAAAAAAAGACAGGAGCAGACTACAACAGAAAGTCAGGACTGCAGAAAAATTCAACCAAAAATTCAGCCAACCTTTCCTCCATTCAAGATATACATTTCCAGAGTCAGGAAACGAGCAGGAAACATCACTGCAGATCCGTCTCACCCCGGACACAACCTGTTCCAGCTTCTCCGATCTGATAGGAGCTACAGAGAAATGTACGCCAAAACCAACAGACACAGGATCAATTTCTTCCCACAACTGATTCTGACTCACAGTTCAGGAACAATTGCTGTGCAATAACCCAGTAATTCTGTCTCTAATCAGCCACCTGTTTACTGGTTACCACTTATTATTTATTTATCATTCTCTATTTCAAAGCTGTTCATACTGTTCATATTGTTATATTTTCATATTGTATATACTGTACACCAAATCCACCTACCTCAAGTACAGAACACCAGCACAAAATACTTATTAATAAATATGTATTTTGTAATAAATACTTATTTATTCCAGCATCCTTTGGACTGTGTTCCATTGCAATGTGTACATTTGCACATGTATGTAGGTATGTTTATGTGTACCTGCATATCTCATCCACCGCCGACATGTAGCCTACATAATACTACTACTACTACTACTACTACTACTACTACTACTAATAATAATAATAATAATAATAATAATAATTTACTCCTGCATCCTTTGCACTCTGCTCATTGCATTATTCTCAATCTAACTATATGGTTTTTGTTCATAGTGTGTATTAATATGTTCTCTATACTGTAGCCTGTGTCTGATTTTATTATGGTATTATTGTATAAGTGAGCACATTGTGAGTAATGTACAATCCTGAGTCAGATTCCTTGTATGTGTATACATACCTGGCAATAAAGCTT
The DNA here is from genome assembly GCA_029875015.1 of Lepomis gibbosus. NCBI lineage: Eukaryota > Metazoa > Chordata > Actinopteri > Centrarchiformes > Centrarchidae > Lepomis > Lepomis gibbosus. The sequence goes on along the minus strand of JAPMOB010238687.1, from coordinate 40,700 downwards.
ATTCTTATTCTGATTTTAGGTGTAAAAAAATGCTGTAAAGTCTTCAGTAACGTCACCTTGTTAGCTAGGTTTGGTTGTTCCTCACCCAGTTGTATTCCTCCTGCACAGCTGTTTGATTGTGATTCAACCTGTACATTGAGTTGGTGATCATTTGCACCTGTTTGGTATGATTGTTTAATCATACACCTGATGTTATGCCTACAAAATCGCTGACTTTGTGCAAGTGTACCAAGAAGAATTGATGCTGTTTTGAAGGCATACGGTGGTCACACCAATTGATTTGATTTAGATTTGTCTTCAGTTCATTCACTTTGCATTGTGTTAATTGATAAATATTATCTATTAACATTAATATAATAACATTATTTTTGAAAACATTCTTATCTTACAGCATTTTCCCCATACCTGACGTTTGTACAGTATATATTGAGCATTTTGAACGACATTTCAGGTTGAATAAGGTTCCCTCTTATCTTGTGATGAGGTGACGTTGAATGGGCTGAATTGGTCCCTGATGATCCAGGTAAGGTGGAGGAACAGACTCACTGACTTTGTGAAACAGTGTATCTGCAATAGAAGCAGTGAGGAAGATGTGAAACGACTGCTGACTGTAACAGTAGATATCAGACATAAGCCATTGATGAGGAAGACTGTAGCTTTTGGAAAGAACACCGCGGCCGGCTCAACACTGTGATTATGTGCCCAATGATGCGTTCAGTGATCCGATAAATCTCCCTCACAGACCACACATCTCATGTTGATAATCCATGTTCAGCTGCCTTTTAGGTCGTCGGATTGATCCATGTTTCGTCTGCACTCTCTGTCTGTCTCTGTTTGATCAATCACCTCTGCCACTAATGAAATTGTAACGAAGAGTACACTGTGCCACCTACTAGGGATTCATGAATCACAGAGTACACACTGTCAATCATTCTTTTAAAGACAATGAGTCTCTTAATGTACGCGGCTGACAGCTCCTTGAGTCTGTGCATGTTTTAAGATATGAAAACTGTACTCTTCTTTTCCCATTCTCCTTCCACATTCATTCTCCTCCGTGCTTAAGATTCAGTGATTTATTGGCATGTTAGAAATAACTTAACTTCAAAAATATAGCATTAAAACTTAGGTACATAGATGCATGCAATTCTGGGGTTATATTGTGCATAGGGAGAGCATAATATGAACAAGCACCCGGAAAGTCATCTGATAAGCTGAGAGATGCTGTTTTACACGCGTTAGAAATTCACCATTGACCATTTTACTCCAACATGAGCCAAATGCCAGCTAGTGTCTCAACATTTCTATTTATACAAAATGTGAAAAGATAAATTTGTATTCAGTTGATTACCATTTTCTCGTTTTTGTCACAAGTACCAGAGTTTAATTGGTTAGTCGATTGACAATTTTTTAAAATTATCTGCAATAATGTTTAGGCACAAATGCCAAAAATTCCCTGGTGTTGATGTGAATATTTGTTGGTTAATTGAACATATGTTGGGTTTAGGACTTTTCGCAGACAAAATAATCATAAGCTGCAGCTTTTGTTTGGTTTTTGTATCAAAAGGAAGCTGCTAAGGGGTTGTTAGCAATAAGTGTCTGTGTTTGGAGTGAAGCAGCTACAACAAAAATGACAAAAGCTGCACTATTTGAGTACGTAGCCTTGTTCCTGACATCCAACTTCCTTTGATTCTATATGTCACGCTGACCAAGTGAATCCTCCGACCACCTTGAAGATAAAGTAAGTTATGTAGCAGGTTATTTTCTAAAGGAAAGGTTTGACTTCCTCTCTCAGGCAGCTCTATCTCTGTCACAGTGTCCTAAACTATAGGACCCTTCAGTAAACCCGGCCTCCGCCCAGGTTACTCCCTGCTCCATCATGTGTGTTGTGTGTTCCTGTGTGTTCACCCTTGGTCTGTGTGTAAGACACTTAACCCTGGGTCCCACACACACATCTCAGGGATGGGTTCAGGGGGGCCACGAGGCCATGTGCAGGGATAAAGGATTAGCTTTATCATTGATAAGGAACTGCGGAGGCTTGTTGCATGGCAAGCTGGGACCTGAATGTCCTTCCTGAGAGGATGTGTCAGTGACAGCTTTATCCACATATTGTCAGAGTGACAGCGAGAGCAACACATCCAGAGACAGAAGCACAGTACATACATAGGACAGTCAAGGTCAGGTCAATGTCAGAGCTCCCAGAGCACCAAGGGCTCAGGGGGAAAAGGGGAGTTGGCTTCAGGAAGATAGTGTGTGCTGCACAACATCAAAGTATGGCTCTCAAACTTCCTCTCACAATGGGAAAACGGGAATTGTTTTGTTGCTTCCTTTCACACGTAAAGGCGTACACATGCAAACTGCTCAGTTCTTAGAAACGTTTCCATTGACACTAGTTTTTTTAAAACATCTAACAAACTTATTAAATTATTTTCGTTTTTTAACAAACACCTTTATACCATTATGCCGTAGACATTTCAGGGCTAAACGTCACTGCTCTACAGAAGAGACAGGCTCTTTCACAAAACTCTTTGTAAAAATCACAAAGGTTTCAGTTTCGTACAGCGACTGCTGCAGTTTGTCTTAGAATATGGAAAGCAAACCTCAGAAACACCTTAATTTTTTTTCCAGAAACACAGGTGAAAGAAACAGAGCAACAGAAGCTAGTGGAACAAGCCAGTCTATGGAGACTGGTCCGGACATGATGTCATGACTTAGGATCTGGTTTTTGTCTGCTTGACAGGTTTAGTAGGACGCTCCTCTGAACAAGCAGTTAAAGCAGTGAATACAAATAGTGATTGGTCATGGCCTGTGACCCCATAGTTAGCAGCAGGAGTGGTTGAACATGAGTTGAGAAAATTCAATCCAAAATGTTATGCAAGTGATGAGATGGATGCCATTTTCTGTAGATGCGGTTGTGTCATTATGTAAAATGTGTCATTCATACTTTGTGATCGTTAACTGTTTTCTTTAATTGCATGAGTAAGTCATCATCCACAAAGTGACGACTTGTGAGTGCAGATCAGAGTGGGCATAAAAATTCCCAGGATTCCAGCGACATGGAGACCTGACAACGACCTTCTGTGTCTGCTTTGCTGGGAATAGCTCCATGGGTTGATGTTGAATGGACTTTGTAGGTTGTTGGATATGCAAATTCAAATTTCTTTCCTACTACTTCCTACTCCTGCTCCAGATCTTTATCAGTTTATTGACCATTTCAGATTTCGTTCCACCTACGTTTCAAGCAGTAACTTGAGTGTTAAGAGGTGGCATTTTACAAGCATTTGAATCACAGTGTGCACGGACCACACTGACACAGTTGTTAATGTTTATTGGACACACATTGTGTATTAACCATACACCAGGAATTTAATAATTACATGTCTTTTCTATACCCTGACCTGGGCAGGAATTAGTTTAAAAATCTGTGGAGTAAACCTTGTGTCTTTTAAAAGTATGCAACTGAAATATATTTGCTCTTAACAACAACCTATAAATAACATATCAGTTGTGTCATAGGGGAGGGGAGGGTTGTCCTTAAAGTGTATTTACAAAAATCAAACCTGATAGGCTGATGCAGGTCAGAGTGCAGAATGTATTTTCTCTCTTGCACACACACTGACGGGGACCAAATAAGAGAAAGGGGAAAACACTTAATTACTTCCTGAGAGCGAGATAAATGCAGTAGCATTGTATTAGTGTTTACAAAGGAAACAGACCCAGACGCACACCACCCATCCTGGATGTTGCAAACACCACATCCAAGGTGAGAACTACTTCTTCTGAGAGGATCAAAGACAGATCGCAGCGTTCACAACACCATCAGTTACAGGGGAGCAAGGTACTCTTGATAGTAACCTGACCTAACATCTGCAAAGCTATTTCCCCCCTGTGAATTATCTGCTCCCCAAGCTAAATTAGTAGTAACATGGTTGCCAAACAAACTGCCAAAATCTTTGATTAGTTTCCTTTTCATTCGTCTGGCTGTTACTATTGTGATTGACCCTGTGGAGTGAAGCCTAAGTACTGGCCCCAAGCCCTTGTCAGTTGTTTGACAGAGAGCTTTGAGTGTGTGTTTGTGTGGCCTGTTCTTTTCTATTCCGGAGAAGCAGAAGTGGGAAAGCTAGGCATCAAGGCTATTCACTCTTCCCAAGTCCTATTTCCAGCACAGCCCTGAGGCATGCTTCTTCAACTTCCTGTGACTCAGGCCTGACTGACCACTGCTCCGTGACCCCGGGGGCTTAAGCACTCTGCAAGCAGAGGATGGGAGGAACCAGGGGGCACTGTGTTGTGTCTTGAAACTTCCCACAATAATAAAAACAGTGTTTATTTATGTTCTCACATGGAGAAGGATGGGGAGGTTGGGCATCAGGGAAGTAGGATGAGTGTAAAAGTTCAGCGAGGGGTCTGGGAGTCAACAAACAAGCTGTGGCTTTAGACTTACGCAAGCTGGAGTTATTGTAATCTAATGTCATTTACTTGACAGAGTGCATGTGCGTGTGTGTGTGTGTGATGACTGCATGCCTGAGAGAGGCTGGCTGTGTGAGAGTACAGTGTGTCTAGTCACTATAAATAACTCCAGTTTGAATACATGAGAGAAAAATAGCCCAAATTAGGACATAAATATTCAGAGTGTGTGCAAAAATAACCAATCCCATCCAGCATGCAGGCTAAGATTAGACACATGATGATTAGGAACATGTTGTAATTGTATCAACAGGCAATGTCCCTGCATTTAGTAAATGTCGATGTGTGTACTTAGTTAACTTTTTTGTAGGTGGTGGTCAGGGACTTATGAGGGACACTTATGTCATTGCTGTTTGGGGATTTCAGTTATTTCTGTACCACTCTTTTTCTGTGACAGAATGGTCACAAAACATGTAAGCACGTCTTTGTGGTTCTTCAAGAAATATGACAAAATCTGATGGGTCAAAAATTTTCAAACAACTGACTATATGTTATGAATACTGGCTGTATAGCAAGTAAAATGCCACTGAACATCTTCAGTTTATGTCAGTGATCATGATTTACTACAGTTGGTAACTTTTCAGTGCCTGTAGGGCTTGCTTGACTGCATGCATTAGACTGAGCCACAAACATCTAATTGAAAGAGTTCACTATGGATCTGAGAAAGTGCACTTGGAGGCAGTATTAAAGCGACATCAGGCCCCAAGATCATCAATACAACAGAACAGTGGTTTCTTTGCCACAGAAGAAAACCCAAACTGTCACACTTTGCTGACAGTCGGTGCGGATGGTCAGATGTAATCCAAGACTCACCCAAAAAACTAGTCTGCCATGATGTAGAAGCTGGAACTCATGAACATGGCCATCAGTCAAGTGAGAGGCTTCGCTGCAAGAAAGGACCTACAAAATCACGTGACTCATGTTTGTTGCTGATCCCAAAAAAACAAGACCATCAGTCTACGGCCCTCCAATTACAATAGGTATGTTTCGAGAAGAAAGGGAGAGGCATTCACTTGCAAGAATACTATACCTGCGGTTGAGCACAGTGGTGGTAGTATCACGCTCTGGAGCTGCAGCACATTAAGCAGGTGCACAGCAGAAAGTGGACGGAGCAATGATGACTTCTTCAGGATAAAATCAAACCATCAGATAGAAAGTTAAATCCTGGACACAATTGGGTGGTGGTTTGGGGATGGCGAAATCGAGCTAAAGTGAAAAAAATATGAGGACTGCCCTGAAAAGATGGGTACTTCCTAAATGCATTTGGTTGAATTCTGCCAAGAAGATTAATGTGAAAAGGGCTATGGGACATGCAGCCATAGACAAGCTGTGATTTTGTTACATATTTAGAAGCAAAAAAATGCAGAAATAATAATAATAAGTATCCCAACACTGACATAATGTGCATATCCCTTGATATGTGATACCAAAAAAGGAATATATTTGACCACAACTGTGCTCTCCAACAATCTAATCTTCTTTCATGTTCAGTCAGAGGGATTTCCTGTGTGTTTTGAGTTGTCCGGATGATGATTGTTGGTGCATCCCTGAACTATGATCAATACCTCTGCCAGTGTTCCTCCATTTCCTATCACCTGCCTGGTGCTTAGACAACAGGAAGCTCAGGGCTTTAACTTGTCAGCGTCAATCACAGACAAGTGAACTGATGTTGAACATCACAAACCACAGAATGAAAAAACTCAAGAGTGACAGGAGTAGAGTGTGTCTTCTTATTTGCAGGATATCAAAGGAAAATCTAGAAGACAATAAAAAATAAAAATACATTTTTCAGTTTCCCTAACTACATCACAGTGTTTATTTCCTACATCATCCCACTGACTTGCAGCCGTCATGCAGAGGTTTTAGCCAAAAGATCTCTGAGCTACTAAATAAAAATCATTCCAACGCTGAGCAAATGCACAGTGACTGCAGGTCAAGGCTTCTCACCACCGTCTCCCTGGTCCTGTGATGTTTTATTCAGCTGTAACATTTCTCTTGTTGTTGTGCTGCAGTGTGAGATGGCTGAAGACAGAGAAGCAGGTGAGAGAGTGACCGGGGAACGAGAGGGAGCGATGAAGAGATAAAATTGGGCGAGAAGGCGGGAGAGGCAGGTAAATGACAGATAGGGGCTGAGGGGACGTTGTTGGGGAGATGGAGAGAGAATACAATATCAGTAACTGTTACAGCAGCAGCAGTCGAGGCCAGAATGACATTTAGTGAGAAGTGCAATTTTCACACCAGGCTGTGCAGAAAAATCCAAAAAGCAACTTCACCATGTCATGTCACCGAACCTACTAATGACACCTGACCAGCTGAGGGGCTGATCCTTAGTATGAAATGTAATATTTGTTGTTATTTGTTGTCTTCAGGGATAGTAGAGCGATGATAGGGTGGATGACATGCAACAAAGGTCCCTGGAACGCTTTTAAATATTTCCATTTTATGTTGTTTTAGACTTCGACTCCATTGCTTTTCAGATGGAGAAATATAAATTGATATATGTGATTGTACTTTCTACTCCACTGCATGTGTCTGACAGCTGTAGTTACTAGTTACTTTGCATATTGGGATTATTAATACAAAATATGATGTATTATTATACATTATTATACATTCACCCATCAGTATATAAAGTAGTTAAATTAGCCATAGGTTTACCAGCTGCAACATTAAGCCTGTTACTTGTATCAACTACATGGTCATATTACTACTTTTACTAAAGTAGAAGACCTGATTACTTCATCCACCACTGGATAACCAGGACAACTGAGTGTAAATTTAAAATTTGCTTTTGAAAAATGGAACAGGGACAGTTTTTCTCATGCTCAGTAAAGAGTTTGTTGTCCAGCAACAGTGGTGGAAAAATATTTAGACATTTGAGACATGTAAAAGTAACAATAAAACTGTTTAAAAATAATCCTACTCATGTATGTACACAAGTATTATCAGCAAAATGTACTTAAAGTGTCAAAAGTAACAGTATTTGTTATGCAGACAAACATCATTTTTATCGTTACATTGTTGTATATTATGAATCATTGTTACTGGTGTATTAATGTGGAAGTGGCATTTTACTCTTGTAGTTGGAGTAATTTTAACAACCTTATTAGTTTTTTGGACAATTTAATCTTTGAGAATGCATCACATTTTATAATGTGCTCATGGGTTTTATATGTAAAATCTTAATCTGCAAAGTAACAGCTATTAGATAAATGTAGTGGAGTAAAAAAGTACAATATTTCTCTTGGAAATGTAACTTAAAGTACAAGTAATTCAAAAAGTACAGTACTTGAGTGGAGGATCATTTGCTGATTTTTATTGCTTATTGGACACAAATGTTCCTCCTCTGTATGTAGTGATATGTTGCTAGGCTAATTGTATAAATCTAGTATTTATTTTTTTAAATTTTTATCTATAATAATTATGTTACACTTCAGTGGATTCCAATAATACAACAGCATTTTAGTACGTTTTCATGATGCTGCAGGTACAGGACAGAGCAGCAAATGCTCACATTCAACAGAGATCAGAGTGTAAAAGCTTAATGACTGCAGAGCATCCTGTGCTTTATAAATAAAGTTGGACTGGATTGGACTGGACTGTAAAAGTCCTCACCCTGCAGGTGAAGTAAGGACATTCATTCATTTCAGAACCAGAAATCAGAAATTATTTATTAATCCCAAAGTGGAAATTCTTTAATTGGTATTTAAAATACCAATGGTTTTGTATTGCATTAAAGTGCAGTATTGTGACCGCAGCATTGAGCTGACGACCTTTTTCTACCACTGAAGATGCTCACATTCGGAGGCATCGCCTTCCCCATCGTCCCCTCTGAGACATCCAGTCATTTAACAAGTCAGAAGAAATAGAGAATGAAAAGAATCAATAGTACAAAGTACAAAGAGCTGACAACCAAACAAGCAGCATCATTATTGATCTGGATTGGTCTGAATATGATGGATGGGAGAGGAGCAATGTCTACTCCACTTTTATCCATGTATAGGCAGGATTAGTGCGCACACAAAATGTTAAACATGTTAAATTTACACACTGTGAAATTTGCACAATATGATTAGGGCTTTAGCAACTGAGCATTTTGAAAAAATGCTCGCTGTTACTGAATTTGTATCATTTCTTTGTTTGGGCTGCATTTTCTCAGAGCTGAACTGAGAAAGTAACAGGTTGCTGGAAACCTTGGAGAAGAATTTTGCCAAAATGGAGAACTTTTGTGTTTGCGATCAATCATGGACTATCTGGTTGGCCTTGACATACCAACTCAGCGTACAAAACATGTGATGAATGACGTTAAAACTACCCTTGAAAGAAAACCTTGGTCTCAAACATCCTCACAAATAACACCTCAGCCAAGGATTCATTCCTTTTTATCAACACAGTGGTTTACACGCACACATAATGATAAGAATTGGATTATTTTTATATCAATCTCAAAAGTAGTTTCGCTTGTTTTGGGTAAATTTTATGGCAGTTTCACTGTTTGTTAATTCGCATCATATACAGGTTCAGGCTGAGAGAGAAACCTTGTAGATGCAAACAACACCACATACTCACTCCCAGCATACACACCCCTCATCTGCTACCCTGAGGAGCCTCTCTTGTTGCAGGAGGGGTCCTGCACCTGCTATGGCAGCAAGGGGCCCTCCCAGGGGGAGAACGCTGAGGGGGCCCAAGAGAGGCCCAGAGATTTTGTTAAACAGCACATTATTCCACACACATCCAGCCGGTCTCAGCTACAGCCTCAGGTAGAACCCAAAGCCCCAGCTGCTGGGTCCTGCTCCTGCTTGATTCATTCATATCGTGTTCAGCACCTTACGTCCTTGACAGTTTTTACCCTCAAGGCCTCCTCCCTGTCTGAGCAGCGACTCCTAGCCAAAGGCTCAGTCTACTCAGAGAAAAACAAGTGCTGCATCCAAGCCACCTGCGACTTCTTACCTTCATCCCAGTTCCAGTTTTAAACACCAGTTTAAAGTAATAGCTTTACATCTGGGGAAATACGCTTATTAGTTGTCTTCCTGCGAGTTAGATGAGAGGATCGCTATCACTCTCTATTCAATATGAAGCCAAAGCCTGCAGCTGGTTTGTTTAGCTTACTGGAAATGGAGGAACAGCTAGTCCAGCTCTGAATGAAGTCAGGGTGATTGTCACAGTGATTATTATTATTTATTTATTTTGAATTAATTAATTAAATAACTGGTTAGTGTTAAACAGATCCAAAAATAGTGAAAAATATGTATAACAAGTTTCCAAGGACCAAGATGATGTCTTCAAATCGTTTGGTTCGACCAACAGACCAAAACCCCCAAAATATTTAATTTAGTATAATGCGAAGCAGAGAAAAGCAACAAATCCTGTGAGAAGCTGGAACTAGAAAATGTGTGGCATTGCTGCTTGATAAATAACCTTTTAATTTAATTTATCTTTTCAAATGTAACTATTTATCAATAGTTTATCAATATTCAATTAATTGTTGCAGCTCTGCAGTCTGAAGGTAAAAAAAAAATCCCTACCAGCACCTCCAAAGCGCACTGATTAATGGTGACAAACTCTTTGTTTGCTGGGAGCAGGAACTTCCTGAAGCCTAGCAAAAACCGTGAAAAAAAGAAAAAACAAAAAAACAATTAATTGCCATTTTACAATTTTTCACTATTGATTAAAGATAAAACATGTTAATTGTTGAGCTTTGTAGGAGGATTTTGTTACAATCAGACAGAGCCAGGCTAGCTGTTTCTTTTGCTAAGATTAGCTAAATGGCTCTAGCTACATATTTACCATAGAGACCTGAGAGTGGTATCAATCGTGTCATCTAATGCTTGGCAAGAAAGCAAATAAGCACATCTCAAAAAAATGGCAAACAATTCCTTTAAGCCTGCTGCTCTTGTAGGCTCCTTGTATGGCATAGTAAGAGGGAGACTAGCTTGTTTTCCCAGCATCAAGCCACAAAGCCTCCTGTAGTACCAGCAACAGCCCGCTGGGAGATCCTGAATCACTAAAAAGGTGAAGGCGCAGAGAATGAAGGAAATTAAGCCTCTCAGCAGCAGCACTACCTGGTCTCTATACATCAAAGGCTGAGCAGAAACCAGCAGGGAGCAGGTTTTTTCCTTTCACTGGGGACTCTTTCAGCGCCACACTGCCTGACAAATAGGCTGGAAGGTTCAGTGCATTAACCCACATGTTGACACTAGGCTGTGAACGTGTAGTGATAGAGGGGCAATAGGGGTCTGCAGGGAATGACATATGGCTCAGGTCTTTGGGGTGTAATAAACATACACGCATACACAGGAAAAAACCGCACAGGTTTGTACTAACACACACCAAACATACAGCAAAGGAGCTATGGCTGGTTGGTTTTACTGTGATTTACTTCTTGGTGGATATTCTTTAAATTCAACCTTTATCTTCAGCTGTCACGCATACTGTAAGAGAGGTGAAAGTGGTCCTTCTAGGTGCTTCAGCTAATTCATCCTTCTAGTCAGAGAGCTGCCACAACACAGCTGTCCGTATGTGTGAGAAAGATAGAGCTTTGAGAGGAACCCTCATTAGGCTGTTAAAACTGAGGAAGAGCCACAGACACAACACAACCACACAGACAGACAGAGATACAGAAAAACACACAGAGGGAGGCGGGTCCTGTGGAGGGAAACAGTAACGGCAAAATGAAAACAGAGAAACTTCCACAGCACCTGTGTAGACAAGAAACATTAAGAGATTGAGATCAACGGTGGTGCAGCCCTGATCAGAGGACACAGACTCCTGTAAACACAGAAGTCATTGCTGCACAAACGTTTTACTGTTTTAATATTAATTTACTTATGCAGCAGAGCCTTGTAACTACAAAACTGCTCTGTGAATAAAAAATAACTGTGCCAAAATTGGTTTGGTTTATTGACAACTTTCTAATGTGTTAATAACATACAATACATGAGTTTTTGTATGGGTGGAGTGATAAAAAACACTTATTTCCATCACTGTCCCTAGTCTTTTAGCTGTTCACCAACTTTAATGTGGTGAGGATTTCAGTGTCTGACTTAAGAAATGCTGGAAACCAAGAGCTAACAAACTGGAAAATTAAACCAGAAAAGCAGCCAGTCAATAAAATAAATCAAAGAGTTTGTTGACTCATGGCAATTTAATAAATTCAAAGCCATTGCAAACCGTGCCTCAGTGACTGAGAAAAAAGACAGAAGCAGATCAGTTCTGTTTTCCATGAATGGGAATGTGTGTGTGCAAGATAGTGACTCACATTATAAGCTTAATAAGTGCAGCCTTTTTACGCTCCCTTTAGGTCATTAACATTACAGCACATTCAAACATTTTGGCAAGAAGATTTTTTTTTAAGAGAAAACGAAAAGCCCCCTTTACCCTTTTGCTCCCTCAAGGAAGTACATGGAGAGAAAAAAAAAGAAAATGAGTATGAAAGAAAATACTCCATCATCTCTGTAGGCAACTCAAATCCTCCTGTAGCTACAGCCAAAAACTAAATTAAAAAGACTGAAGTGTTGGGGTGTTTAACAGGCACAGTGCTAAACCAAGAGGGGATAGAAGTTCTCTCATGCTTAACAATTTGTTCCTCTGCTCTCTGCTGTTCAGAAGGATCAAACCAATTAAAGGCATACCACCGCACACATAGACACACACGCCAGCTCAAACATCAGCAGCACAAATACCTGAATATACTCCTTGCTAATGAACTAATCCTAAATTATGGTTCTTTGATCCATTTACTATTGTCACAAGTAAGAGTGTACACCAAAGTCTGACAGATGAGAAAAGCTGCTGGCTATTGGCTGGATGATCCCTCACACAACGTGCTACCTCAGATGTGTTGGTTTGAAATTTGGACTTACATAGTAAATGTTTCATTTTCAAGAAATGTATGGACATATTCATGTGTATTTGCAGATACATGCACACTATGTGCAAATGTATTTCATCTTTATATGTATTCTGTTTGTTTATATCTTGTGTTGCATGCATACTATTATTTTTAAAAATGTCCCTGACTAAAGATAGGTCACTGAAAAGTTTTACACAAGTAAGAGGCTATTTTTAAAGAAATTTGTGGTACCAAAGTTGAAATTAATGGCTTATTAATAATTAATAATAATTAATTATTAAAGTTAGTCACTTTTGAGATCCCCGGTTGTAAATATCCCCTTTAGCTGGTGTTTATCATCTTCTCTTTGCCTTTTACTCACTCATATTCACTTTCTAAGCCATCAAGCCAGCAGTTATAAATTCTAAAACATCACTGATAAAGGTTTTTAATAATCAAACCTGAAAGTGTTGATAAGTTGTTAATAAATGCTAATGCCCTGCAGCCAATTTCTAGAGGGTATCTAAGTCCTGCATTAATAAATTTACTTCAGTACAAAAGTATTAGCAGCAATATTATTACTATTGTATTGTATTGTATATTATTGATGCATTACTGTGTAGCTAGTTTTAACTGATGGTTAGTTAAATCTACAACAATGTATCACATTTTATGAGCTGATGATATTCGTACAAAATTGTAACTATATCAATTAAATAAATGTAGTGGAGTAAAAAAGATATTAAAATGGTTAAAAAGGAAATACTCAAGTAAAGTATCACTGCACCTTAAAATTGTTCTTAAGTAGAGTACTTGAGTTAAAATGTATAACCCCTTTATAAAGGGTAAATGGTACTGAATCGATTGAGCTAAATTTACAACTCAACCTTTTTGAGCACAGAGCCTCAAACACTATTTTCAGAGTGTCCCTGTGGGAAAAGAGTGCAGGAAGGAACCCATTCAGGTTTCCTGGGTCAGAGGTTAAAAGAGCCATGAATGGGCCCCACACATCTTGAGGCATTTGCTGGATATAGGAAATCGTACTCGTAACACACCCCAGAACTCTGGAGTATGTGTAGGAAACTCAAAACTAAGCGGTCTCTTTCAGCTAATTGGATAATACAACCATAATGAACTTGAGAAACCACACTGCCGATGAAGTCACGTACGGTAGTTTCAGTTCAAAAAGCAGAGCTGCAGCCTCAGACAAGCAGATCACAGAGCCACAGCATTAGCAAAAGCCTGAGAATGTAGGAGCAAACAGCTGTGATTAAACTGAGGGATGACGACCCTTCGCGGTGACACAACCTCATTTGGTCTCCTGGTGGCCTGCATACCTCGGCTATGCCCCCCAGGGATCCCAAAATACACTGCAGGCCGGGCCTCAGCTCAGCCAGCCAGCCGTGAGGTGGGGCAGCAGCCAGGGAGAGAGGAGAGAGGAAGGGCCAGGGGGCAGAGCTGCAAGCCTGGACAAGCCAGTAGAGCTCCACAGGCCTCAGATGACAGTCAGACTGACAACACAGCAGGAATGTTTACCTGTTGGAATCTTTTTCACCGTGTCTGTTTGCATGAAAGATACCCTTTTGGAGCAGTGATTCCCAAATGTTATCCGGCTAAATAAAGCAGTCACAAAAGCTGACAAATGCACAAATTACCCAGAGTCACATATGGTCGCTGTGTGCTTTTTCTGTGGCCAACTGCCTTTATTTAGCCATACTTCGACCCTCAGATCACTTCTAAATGAGTAGTATGGTTAATTTAGGATACATGGCTTGATCAGACCATCAGGGTCATTGAGGTCTTTATCTGTTCATCTTCTAAGGATATGACTGACACACACTGGCAGCATCAAGTCACTGCATCACCTCATATTCAAAGCAACAGAGGGCGCAATTTGGTATTTTAGTTGATAAGAAATGGTCATACAAAGCTCCCACACACACACACAGTACTCACAATTATGCCAAAAGAATTAAAAGAAAATCTTATCTCTTGTAATTTAACATCTTCATACTTTCTGGAAGTAATTGTCGATCACACACAGACAGACAGACAAACACACACACAGCTCTAAATGACATGTGAATGTTTTTATGGGGTTACAGTCATACAATAAGTAAATGTTACTTCATCAAAATCAGCAGGCATCACAAATATTAACAACTAAAACATATAGACTGATAAAAAAATTAACAGGACTGTGATGAGTGGTGAACTAAAAGAAACCGAACAGCACAAAGCTCTACAGCTCTTCACAATGAATGTCTCCAAAACTTAATGGGAAGATTAATGTCATCTGTGATAACAATGTTTTCTTTTAGTGAGAATTTGGTAACATTTGCTTTTACCCCCTTGTTTAGCATTTCTAAGCACTATATAAACACGTAATAAATGCTTTACAACACACTATAATGTAGTGGTAAACAGATTTATAGTGTTTATAACTCATAGGTGGAGGCTGGTGTAAACACAGATAATGAAAGATAATATAGTAAAACACTGTCGTGTAATAATATAAAATACGTCTATATATGTAAATTCTAATTGTTGACAACACTTAAAAATCTGCTTAACACTGTGTTTGTATTGTGTTGTATAGTGTTAATAAATGCTAAATAAGGGCGGTTAAAGTAACACACAGCTATTAATAAATCTCTGTATTCAATTCATTCAACATGGTGTTAACTGTGGCTAGCATACCGTAGATGATGGACGGTTGGTGACCTCTTTCATATGTATGCACAGTGGGAAAAAAAAAGTTCTACACAAAGATGATTTTGACTTGAGTCCCACTAAGTGGGAAAGTACATAAATGTATTTAATAGTTAGTAGCCTACCTGAAGAGAGATGAAAACACTTAAGGCTCAAGTCCCTGCTGTCTGGGTATTAAGACTAAGTTGCTACTCCCAAAGAGCCTCCAACATGAAGGTCTTCACCTCGATTCATGTTTTGTTTTTCAAAAAAAAAAAGAAAAAAAGAAAAGAAAGGGAATCCTGATGCTTCAAACCACATTTTAAACTTTCCTGTTTAGAGGAAGAATTTCAGTTTCCAAAGTGCAAATGTTTCAGTCCCATTGTTTTGGTTCTGACCACTACTGATCTGTATCACACATACAGACATCGCTGTTTAGATCTATGAGGCCTATGTAGTTACTGCTCTGTAAACACAGGAGGCTGCAGGGCTAAAGAGTTCACGATTGGAGACGGTCATCATCGGAGTCTGGGGAATATTCTGATGAAAAGGATCATGCTAATGAAGGAGAAGGAGACCAGGATGAGCATCAGCCACAGCAGCCAGTTGACAGACTTCTTGGTGTGCTGCTCCAGTCGCTCCGACTCCGTCTTCAGCTTCTCAAAGTTCATGTCCGCCTGACGCAGTGACTGGCTCAGAGTCTGGGAGGGAAAGGAACACAGGATAATGTAAAAATTGAGATAAATATGATTACTAAACTAGATTTTATGTGGAGGGTTTAGGTTGTAAATTATAATTGTCTTATACTGCCCACTTGTGGACAGCTGAGACACATGGCACCACAAGAGGGAAATGTTGGGGTAACAGAAACATAAAATTAAAAGCCTAATAAACTTCCAAAATACATCTACTGTATGCCCAATAGTATACGGAGGAAATGAAAAGATTGGGAACATAAACATTTCTTAGTTTGTTAGTGGTAAAATCTGACATAGAGGTGGGCAATATAATAAAAAATAAAATACACTATTAACAAGTCATCGATGTGTTTTGATATGTTCAGGTACTTCGGAAACTACAACTGCGATCTAGTCACATGCTTCTGCCTGATGTGGCGTTAATCATTAACCTGCAACCTTTGAACACAACATCTTCTTTGACATAATAACAATAATAATAATAATAATAATAATAATAATAATAATAATAATAATAATAATAATAATAATAATAATAATAATAACTCTTCAAAAAGCAGAAGGTTCTAAACATTGGTCTCTCTGCTGCTTGGAAACACTAACTATTAGTTTAATATTTAGCTTATTCCCCCAAACAAATCTGATCTCTTCCTGTCTCTGTTAAACCATGTTGAACCAATGTTGGAGTGTTTTAAATACAGTATTATTAACACATACAGTATTATAAATACTGTGATACTTGCAAAGTGTCTATCCAGTTACCTGGTTGTCCTGTTTGATGATGTTCTGTGCAGCCAGAGTGTTGTTCTTCAAATTTCGGGCCAGGTTGAGCATGTCCTCAGCAAGCTTCTCCTGCAGGTTGTGGTGGTGCTGCAGGACGGCCTCCAGCTCTGCAGCAGACTGACGCTCATCAAGAGGCAGACCTCTGCACAAGGAGGGACAGCCTGATTAACTTTTTTTTTTATTCTGCTGCAGGAATGTGGCCGAGGCTCTTACACACAGTCGCAACAAAAAGAAACAAAAAATGCTAAAACTTCCTACGTTTGCATCTTCTGAAAGCATTTAGCAGCGAGGAATGACAAACTAAATGCTGCTGTGAGACATAATCTAACAGAGCTTGAACTTTTCAGAAACAATCACGCAACATTACAGTCGTGTATATAAATAAATACTGCGTAAATGACCTTAGTTCTATGAGATAGCAAATAATATGTACAGCTTTACCTTCTGTTTCGCAAGTCTGTTTCGGATGAGCCTGTAGAGAGGAAAGGAGAACATCACCTTCCTAAAATATCACTCTCAATTAGAAGAACTAGCATGTTTAAATATTAGGAATAGTTTCTTACCTTTGCCTGACAACCCCTGTAATGACACAAAAGAATATTTGTGAGCTTGACATAATGTGGGGTGTGGTGCTTTTGGTGTTAATATTTTCTCTACTTAACCTTATGTATTTTATCTGGAGAGCCCTCCTTTTGCAGTGTGAGTACAACATACTAACCTCAAAAACGATAACATTAGTCAAAAGCTAACAAACAAGGTAAATGATAAACCAATTGTAAATGGACTGCCAGCTGGAGGAGGAACAGCTGTGAGCAAAACAATGCAGATGTCCATCTCCATCAGCTTTTGTTTCTCCTGAGTGGTAGAACTCAGGACTGAACTGTCTACAGTGTGCGTCTTGTCTTACCGTGCCGAGCAGCTCGTCCCTCATCTCTCCTGTACACCGGGCCTTCGTCTGCATGTGGACAGTTTTAGTGGCAGGCATCCTCTCATTGGCTATCGTGGGTGTTCGCCCGGGGGCAAGAAACTGATTAGCTAAAGCTTTTTCTGTTGGTGAAGACTGTGAACAAGATCAGGAGAAACCGAAGCTAAGACAACAGTCTGAACAGGAGAAACAGTCAATAAAAGCCAGTAAAAGAAAGTTGAAACAAGAACTGGCTGCTTCATGTTTTTAGTTGTTTAGAATGTAATTCAATTTCAATTCAAAGAATGTACAGTTCAGATAACAAAATACAGAGAACAGGGTTTAATTGACTATAACACATCCTGTACATAATGTGGAAAAATCTTGAGGGAAGAGCAGAAATTTCATGTGGCCCACAATGGCCATGCAGTGCCCCTTCAGTTTTGCCTTATGCCCCTCAAAAAATGATATGCCCTGCAGCCACAGCGGCTTTGATACCCCGATCGCAATGTCCCAGCTGATTTCACTGAGAGTGAACTTCTGAGGTTGACTGAGCTGACGTAACAAAGTTTGATAAATTAGCAAAAGAATATGACAAGAAAGCTTAGTCAGGCTGCCCATCAGGCGCACCGGGTCGCTCTGTGAGCCGCCTGAGCAGCCCAAACAAGAGTGAGAGAGATGCGTCGATAAGATCAGCATGGTTTGGCTGGCTGGCTATTAAGCCATATCAGGTGCTGAAACACGTTCAACTTTTCTTAAACTCAATGCGTGCATCAACGTAAAGCGAGAGAGAGAATGAAGAGAGCGTGAATATGGACAGAAGTGTCAACATGATAAAAACTTTCTTTGATCGTGAAGTAATGTTACTCTACAGTTCTGTGGTTTATCAGTGAAGTGTATAAACTTCGCTGCAGACTGGTGTCTGTTAATAGTGACAGACAGACAGAGCTGCGTTATGTACGCTTGTCACCTCTATGAAACGCCTCCTCGCTGGTCTATAAACTATGATGAACTTTAAGTCCGGGTTGTTGACTGTGTGGTTGCCGTGACTGCTTTGACAAACAGTATGCTGGTGTTTGAGTGTGTCTGTCTGATGTAATGTAAAACTTATTCTGACCATTTAAATAAAAAAAATAAAAAAAAACCCAAATAGATTATCGTGCACCTTTTACTATGACATCATTAAAGAGACTTCTGTCAGCCCCCTCAGCTTGCCTGATGAGTGGTCATGATTATTGACAAGCATTAACAAGATAAGAACTTAAAATCATTGTTTTATTTAATGACCTTGCTGCCCTGGCATTTGGCCTTTGCAACCTCAAGAAATTGACAACACCAAAGGTGGCCCTGCCCCTTGAACGATAAAATCCCAGGCCTGCTTGAGGGCGATGAACTTGAAAAATATTTGCACTTACCAGTTTCTCGGCCTCTAATAGTCCTTTCAGAAAATCAACTTTTCTTGTGTATTCAGTCAGTACTTCTGGTGTGGGTTTGCTGAAAAAGATGCAAGTTGTTGCTGAATAAAAGTATTATTCATAAATGAATTACATGACCAAGCACAAAGCTGGTGTGATCAGTGAGAGAGACTAAACAATGGTGTTAGTGAGATGTGTCTGCATCAGAAGGTTTGTGGCTTCACAAGTGTTGAAAGTCTTTAGTTGCTTTTATTACAGTAAATCTAGACATTACAGCAACGTGTGTGGTACAAATTAGCATAAATAATATCAATAAGATAAATGAGTTAAGAGAGACTTTACCTCTGGCTTTTCCTCAGAGCCACCAACATCTCCTCCAGGGCACCAACATACTAGAGGAGAGAAAACACAAAAAGTGATTATATGTTTACATTTCTTCATTTAGCTGACGCTTTTATCCAAAGCGACTTACAATTGCTATACATGTCAGAGGTCGCACGCCTCTGGAGCAAGTAGGGGTTAAGTGTCTTGCTCAGGGTCTTTCACATCAAAGGCGGGCGTCTTAACCATTGCGCCATCCCAATGGAGATTTTATTTGAAACAGGCATGAACTTGAGTGATGCCAATCTGTGTGCACTCTGCTGTGCTTTTTGTATTAAAAAGCAGACACAAAGCAGCACTGAAGACCTAAACCCACTCTTCTTTTTAAGAACCCATCCAGGTGTTAATAGCGGCTGTCAACCACTTCCAACGTACTAATAAGCAAATAATTTGACTGTATCACCTAGAAATTCAGCCGGTTGCTGTGGTGAACATTGCAGTGGCATAAAATTTAACTATTGTTTACAATTTACAGAACAGAAGACTAAGTAGTATGATTGAGGATGTTCATTCACACCATCTCTTAAACCAGTGACAGGATTCAAGAGATGTTTATGTAAAATTTAAATATAAACCAAACTAATGAATGTTTTAATATTTTTTTAATATTTAGTCTACTCTCACTGATATACTGATAACAGGATGGTCAAAAAGAAACACCTCTTGTAAGGCAACAGCACGACTAACTACATTTTCTTTAAAACAGTTTCAGTAAAACTGAACATTATTAACTTCATGAAGCATGATGGATTCTCTGCAGGACTGTTACTAGTCTACATTAGTGTACTAACCTAACTGGAAGCTGAGTGTATATGTGTGAACATGACACTGTAACTATAGTCTTGGTATTTTTAAATTGGTTGGCCTGGTATATACTTGCTTATATGCAGATTTCTTGGTGATTTAAATCTGGTTTGCAGTTCAGATTAACTGTGTAACGTGACTGCTTGCTGAGGATTAAGTTATCCTGTCATTCGTACAGTAAGTTAAATTGGTTAGCAAACAATCTACAAGTCTACTGTGCACTGTACTAGTTAAATGTTTTCAATGCGTCGGAGAGGAGAATGCCACTGAAAGGTACCATCTAAGAAAATCTTCTGTCACCGGTTTCAGTGACGACGTGGCTAACAGAGTGAGCGGCTCACAGCTGCAGCGAACAACAACAACAGTCATGCTAACTTCAGCCAATGAAGGTCAGAGGAAAACACCGCCAGGGGCTAAGACATATCTTATTTACACCCTCTTACCTTTTCTAATCTCCATTCAGTCTCTCCTCGTTTCTCCGACGCTATGGTCTCACAGCGAGACAATAATCTGATAAAATTTATTTCTAATCTAGAAGCCATGTTTGACGCCGACACACCGTCGCAGCAGTATGACGTCAATCAGAGCGGACGTAGGCGGAGCATCGGGACGTCTGCCTCGCACGCCTAAACCATTTAAAGTGATCTAAACTCAATAAAAAAACAATTTATCTACTCATTATAGGTGTGAATTCTAATTTATTTAACGACCTTTGCCTATATTTTTGTATTTGTATATATGTAAATGAATGCCACCCCACACTCATTTTATTCTCAGTTTCATGGGTACATATGCCTTTTCAAATACATTATTTTTTGTCGTTGCCTAAATAATACCTGGGGCGAGTTCAATCTCAAAACGTTTTGCACCGATTTGCAACGTTTTCAGATTGAACGGCATGTTTCCTTGAAACGTTGCGCAACGTCCTGCAACGGGCTTACAGGTATGTTTGCTCCCGTTTGGTGTGCGTGTCTCAGGTGTTACCCAATCAGATGCAACAAGTTTGTAAACACAACGCTGTTAAAAAGGCAGGAAAATGCAGTGCGTTTGCGTACACAACAGAGCGGTCAGGGGGCCGCCGTTTCCATTGAAAAAAACGTTTTGCTACGTTTTGTCGGCGCTGAACTCGCCCCAGTTTAACTAATAAGAAAGGGGCCTGGCATTAATAAAATTAACACCATCCAGAAGGCAGTAATGCAACTTTAAGGATGTCAACTGCTGCCAAAAGTTCAAAGAAGAAATAACATTTTAGATTTATTCCGTTCAGGGCTTTTCTATGTCCATTTTTGTTTTTCCTCTTACCTCCAATACTCACTACCTCAGAGCTTTCAACCACATCTCACTCCTCTTCAGCAAAGCAATATGGAGCAATACTAAAAACAGTGTTAACACTAAGTGACGAAGACTGAATGTGTTCATATTTTTCTGCTTTTATTAACCACATGACGAGTTTTATTAGCTGATATCTGGATGTGAGGTTCCAGAGTTGTTTATATACTGTATGGGTTTTATTTATTTCTTTTGGAGGTCATTATTGTACTAAATAACAATAACACATGTGAAACACACACAGACACGATTTCATTCACTTTCTCTTATTAGACCTCTTATCGGGCTTTAAAAGCAGTTAAAAAGAATTTGCTTTGTCTATTCTCCACCAGATTGTAGTAAAATCAAAAACATTTTTCAAAAACTTCTTTGAAGTCGGTACATAATATTATTAAATGGTAGGATTGTCCTGTACGAGTTCGCATGCCAAAGACGATGTCAGTGATGTGATTGTGTAAAAGCTGAGCATCACAGCAGGCAGCCTTAATGGTTTGATTCCATGTTGACTATATCATGTTAAAAAAAACAAATTGTATCCTTCAACTGCTCCTGTTAAAACACAACTCCACTTACCTTTGAGATGACCTCAGGTTTATCAAGTTATTGTTGCAGCTACACTGGGAACAGTGAAAGTTTACATTTAAACAGCCAAAGCCTTAGTTTATAGTTACTATAAGAATATCTCTATTTTTAAAAGAAAATGCGATGTTAGCTGTAACATTTTTTATATGAAGATGAAGATCTTCAACACAGCAAAGACTTTTATCCTGTGGTTGTTTCTTTTTATTCAACATAACTGTTTAACTTGCCCTTATCAATACTTTCAACAGCAGCACTGTTACTACAGTTAGCAAAGGATTTCCTGTGTGACAAAGTATCCACGTTGTTAAAACTGCAAGGCTTAAGTAACATTCAGATGCAGCTGTTCTGTCTAAATATAAAAATTAAAGCACATTAATTAATTTTTAAGTAATTGTCACTGAATACATTTATATTTCTTGTCAAAATATTGGTGATGATGGGCGAAGTGCATCTGTTAAGCCTTTTTGGAAGAGCCTAATTGATAGAGAACTCAAAAGAACTCTCATGGTTCTTAGTTTACATTAAAAAAGTACATATCCTGCATATTCTTTCCTTAACTAAGTTGACCTTTTCTCACCTACTCTATCAAAAGGAGTTCCTGATCAAAACACACAGCAGCAGACGTTACAAGCATCCTGTACTGTATTGTCGTGTTAATAATAATCACCATTACAGTTCATGTCATTCAGTCCCAACCACACACTCTGTTACACATTACACATCAGAAGATCGTCCTCACAGTTCCAGACAAACTAACAGACATCATTCAACAGCAGTCAGAGGGGAACATTAGTATTACATTTTATACAAGGTTGGCCAAGAGCTGTGCTTCAGCAGGACCTGCTCATTGTGGAGCTGTTTGCTTTGAACGACAGGTTTGGTACAGCTGAGTGAAGCCAAGTTCATTATAGAAAAGGGTCAAGTGAGTACAAGGGCTTCGGGCTTTGAAGACATCGTGGCACGGCTGTTGCATCAAGGCTGGGTTTGTGTTTTTGTTGTTTCAAAAGAAAAAAAGTGGCGTGTGCAGCTCCCGCTTCCCTTTGCTATGTGAGGCGATGACTTCCTATCTGTTTTTTTGTGTGTGTGGTAGGTGGAAGGTAAATGTGGAAAGACACTGTTGTCCATTGCAGCTGTTGTGACAAGGCCCCTATATAACAGTTGCACATTTAGGTCCTTGTTTCAAACATGTCTTCTGTCGGTTCAGTACAATAAACACAAAAGTCTGAGACAACCTCTCTTTATCCCAAATACAGCTCTCCCCACACACACACACACACTCACTCTGCGAGCACTGTCCAGAACATGACATGAGAAATTAACTTTGTCAACTTACTGTACATTACCAAGGCACTAGCTAACATTTCAGTGAGCATGTTTTGCTCATTAGGACACCTACGAAAAGAAAAGTGTGCCTGGAACCTGCACCTCCACAAATTAGCACAAATGGGTTTTTTTTAAAAACAGGAGAAAAACAAAAAAAAAATGTTGGTCCATCGTTATGAGGCTATAGAAAACACACCTCTGTCCCAACTCAATTTCTTAACAGTAAACACTATATATATTAAAATGGTAGAAAAGGTGCTTGGCAACATCATGTTATTTTTTTTTACTGTCACAGAGGAGAACAAGACTTCAGACATATTTGCAGTTCCCACTGACGACAGCAACTGGAACAGCCTTCATTTTGTGTCGCTCCTGTTCAATTTTGTACCTCCGCCATGGATGCTGCACATCTCATCACCTTCACATGTACAGGTTGTGGTTCCTCTACTGTGATTCTTCTCCTCTCCAGGCCCCAATTCATCATTGTCATCTGTGACTCTGCAACTTTGTAGGTCATTTATGTTCGTCTAATTATATTCTGCCCTGGTCAGACGTCATCTTCCATGTAAGGTATGTCTGGGTCAGAAAAACGTCTCTGGCCCTTTGTAGCTCGTGTGTCGTGGTGCTGTTGCTGAGGAGAAGCGGTGACCATGGAGATTGAGGCAGAGGAGGTGGAAGCGGAGGGAGGGCAGGAGGAAAAATGCAACAACATGTCAGACTCTTGGTTGTCGATGTACATGGACTGGGTGCTGTCTTTACGGCGGCCCGGCTGCTCTCTTCTCTTGATCAAGTACTTTAATGCTTGATTTCCCAGAGGGGTATAAATCTGAGCTGGATTCATGATTGCAGACTGGGTGAGGACGCCTGGGGGGAGTTTAACTGTGTCTGGGATGACGGGGTTGCGGCGTTGCAGCTGATGCCTGAAGGAGGCGTTGGAGGATTCAGAGGTTAAAGAAGCGCAGCTGAACACAGAGGAGGTGGAGCTAGCAGGGGTGAGGTTTAGCAGAGATACACGTTCACCAGGGACTTTAGGTCGCTGGGCCAGCTCTGATGATTTGGGTGGACCAACTGGCCTGTGTCTCCTCCGCTGGAAGCTACCTCGCCCTTCAGAGAAAGAGGAAAGAAGAAGAGTTAAGGAAGACAAGCATTTTTTCCTCGAAGCTACTTGTTAGATTCACACAAAAATACTGAGAGTGAAGACCAATGGAAGATCATGCAACCATGTTATCAACCAAACGTTATGTTCAGGCACCATTTGGCAAACATTTGATTGGGCATGTGCCAAATGTTCAATTCATTAATTTGGCTAAAGTTTGAGCATGCTTCTGTGCAACACGTGCTTCTACATGCATACACGGGTGTGCAGACTTGTGCACAAACACACACACAAACACACAAACACGGTTGCTGTTCCTCCAACCTGCTTTGTTACAGAGCAGACGTCACCGCCCATCACCATCACTGGTCCAGACCTGCACCACAAAAGACAGGAAGGGCCCAACCCAGCGGCCCCGTGGTCTGGTCAGAAACCCACAGGGGAGTGAGAGAAACAGGTGGAAGGATGGAAAGACCAGGCTGAAGCTTAATACTCACCATCAGGCTCTGAGCCGTGAACAGAGGAGCGCTGCTGCTCGTCCAAAAGACTCTCGGAGCTCAGCGAGGCTTCGGAGTCCAAGTTCTCCTGGTCGGAACCAGGCTGCTCCATCTCTGGCAGTCGGCAGGCCAGATCCTCTCTGCAGAGAAACAGACGACAAGGGCAGCAACATGAGAGAATGGAAGGGTTGCTACACCGCGGTGAACAGAGAAATAAAACAGAAAGCATCCTTACTTTTCCTGTTTGATGGACTTGATGCGTTCTACCAAGTTCTTCTCAGCCTCTGTGTCTGAGTCCAGAGGCTCGTTCTCGGGGACCCTGCTGAGATCTGAACTGACTTTCTCGTGCACCTGCAGAAGACAGAAAATCACACACTGATACAGCAACCAACTCATCGTAAAAGTGTCCATTGTGTAATTACTATATAAATGTAATTATTGATTTAATAATTACACAATAAACATAAATGACCACAACATACACACACAGCTTTGACCCAAATCTGAAACCAATTCCAGATTTTGTTAGTGAAGAAAAAGAGAAGAGGCAGGTTGGTGCCTGTGGCATTCATGCATCTGCATATCATTCTTGCAGCACATCTGTGAATCAGAACAACTTAGAAAGGTGGAGAAAAGAAGTTGCTGTGGTACAGAAGAAGATTGAAAACCCATTACAACATTCACCCTTTCAAAACATTACTGGAATAATGGGTTTAAATATGCAAAAAAATCCTTTTGAGCTATGATAAACGTTAAAAGGCACATCACTACAATCCAGAAACGTTGGACCACTCAACAAAAAATAGAACATGACTTTCAGAGCTTACTGGTCTTCCTCCAGTAAAAAAAATGGAATAAGATAAGGAGACACTGGAGTAGCAGAAAAAGAATGATGACCATCAAGCTTTGCCAGTCACACTTTTGTCAGTCTGTTGTCTTCCAATAAGATAACAAGAGTATTGTTAAGACACCAACCCAGAACCATCTTGTCATCTCATAAAGAGAACAAGAATAATGGCAAACATGCAAAATACTACCAGTTAGTAAGGAGGCGTAAAAGGGATTACGGGAAGAAAAAACAAAAAAACAGCCAGAGCGTCACCCACATCTAACATGCCATGCACAGGCGCTTCTACATGGCACCCTACTACACACTACAACTACTAGATCTACTGTACTAGGAGAACTCAATGATACATACCACCACTCCTTTGTAAGGAGCTGAGAACCTGAGAGGTAAATGCCAGTAGTGCTAAAGAGAGACAAGGAACATTGGCGATGTTACCCACGTAACCTAAAAAAACAACAGTATCTGACACTGGGGCTATTGTACGATTTTAGTGAGGCAGGAAAATGTTATTAACTAATAACGCCTTGTTGAGTGTACGATAAAATAAGACATTTGGAGACATTATGGATAAGTAACTTTTTAAATGGAACGATTTTCCTTAAAATGTAGGCATGAGGCTGAGCAATAATCTAAAACTTTGTGTTGCTGCCATGGTGTTGACACCACACTAGGTCTACCATCTAGAGCGAGGCAAGGTTTTGTTTCTCACCGTGTTCTGTCTCTTGAGTTTAAGCTGGTTAACAGCCAGAGCCTCCGCATACTCCAGCTGCTCGATCTCCTCCATCTTCTCGTTGTAGCGTCGGATCTGCTCGTTGATGAGCATCTCTATACACCTATAGGGCGAGGAGGATCAAACAAACTGGTTATTCACATGTTACATACAGTATGTGATATTAACAATGCTTTTTAAGACCCTTTAAGGCCTCGGCATATATAATTTAAGACCCAATTAAGTTACTAAACAGTTTCTTTGATAGAAAAGAGATGCGCCTCTTTAAATACAAACAAGTACAAATGATACTAACAAGACTCATTGACCTGTTGCTCTATGTTTAATTGTCCTAATTGCAATTAGCCTGTCCCCCCACTTCATTTAATATCAAATTACACCAAAAAAAAAGAAGAAGTAATGAACGATGCGATTGTCATGTAAAATGCATGCAAAAACTACGTGGGTGGAAATAAGTACTGGTCGCAGTCTTCTGCAAATAATATCCAAAAGTGCAGACATGCAGTGTGTCCATGCGGTGCATGTCCTAAGAGCACAGGTCATTGAACATCTTATGTTTTTGGTGAACTGATTATGTCCGTTTGTGAACATGAATTCATGCAATGCTGTTTTAAACTTAATATAAACTACTAAAATAACAGAAAGGAATACACATTATTACTAATCGATGCCTTAACTATCACTTTCCGGCCGAGCTTACATAGGCGCACTGCTGAAAGGTAAACATGGATAATCTATGAAGGAAAACAAATTATTGTGAAAAGAGACACTTTGGAAAGTTATTATAGTCTCTAGTTATAGATTTTTTTTTAATCCATTCAACTCGTATCTTCCAATCTTGCAGATAATGAAATACGACATGCAGCCAGCAAACGTAAATGTAACATAAAACTTACGTTATTTGGTGGAGTCTGGCATTGTCTAATAGTAAGTTAATTATACAAATACACGATAATTAGACGTTTTATGGTAAGCCACTGTGCGTGACAATTTTCAAGCTAGCCTTAAACGCACCATCAGCAAATTCAATACATTATAAGAATAATACATTTATGGTAAATTTAAGTCAATCTGTGACCTTAATTTGTCTTTTTCTATTTTAAGACATTTGAAGTAGCTGCAGGGACCTTATACAAATAAAAAAAAAGAAGCAAAAAGCAGATTTCGGTATATTTGCTTTCATGACAGTCTTACGTGGTCGTCTTGGCAACATCCTTCATGCTGAGCAGCGGATCCGCACTATCTGGGCAGCGCAGGACACATGGGGCAAAGACTATGGCCAACGAGTTAGGAGACATACGGTTGTGAGCCTCCTCTTTGCACACCCTGCAAGAAAATTGATTAGATTTTAGCGGGTAAATAAACTGCACACATGAAAAAGTAGTGAGTACAATGTGTGGAGCACAGACATTTTGGGGGAGTGGCCTTTATGGATTTATGTCATAATCACAAGATCATGATCACAAGATGAGAGAACCCCTACCTGACGAGATGGAAGATGAGTCTCTCCAATGTGTTGAAGTTTCCTGTAGGAAGCTCTTCCAGCACTTTGTATATAGCCTGAAGCTGCTCCTGCTTCTCTGGCAGTTCTACCAAGAGGAAAAAGCACATCATAAATGAAACCCCATAACAGACCATGAACATTAATAATATTTTTTAAAATCATTAATGATAAATGTTTTCAAATGTCAAATCTTAGTTTCACCTAACTACTAGCCATTTAAAACAAGACAGTCATAAGTAACTTAAATAGACCCAGCAGCAGAGAGGGAAAACCCTGAGAAGAAAAGACTGTCTTTTGTAAATGCTGCCTCCTGGTGGGGAATGTCCTCCTCACCCACTGCATGCAGGAAGTCATTGTAATGTGTGAAGGTCATGAGTGGATCTGGTAGCTCCCTCAACCACTGTTTCACCAGGCCCGTCACTGTGTGGATGGGATAATCTTCGAGGCAGACCAGGTGGGGGTCTAAAGAAAAATCGAAAGGAGCCATGAGTTTAAATGTATGTTCAACTAAACAAAACACTGCCTGAAATTGGATTTGTTCTTCAGTTAGCTGTAAATGTAAATTAGAAGGAGTCTAACCGGTCTCTAGTCGCTGGTGCAGCTCTTTCATGCGGTTGGCAGAGCCAGACTTGCGGTAGATGCCCTCGGTGTAGAGACCGTGCATCTCCACATGCTCCAGCATCATCTCCAGCACCATGGGCACTGGGTTCTTCTCACTGACCAGATGACTTACACGCACTCCAAAGTGCAGACCACCAGAGTCCTCGTCACTCTGTGGATTCAAACAGTCAGTAGCCAGTCAGTAAGAAGTCTACTCCACCAGTCCACTCAAAACTGTCTAGCAATAACATACGTGGAAATCACATATGGTTCACTTCAAAAAGTTTGTGATGTTGAAATATAGCTCCTTATAACTATGATAAAGGAAGCTTTTACTTCAGTATTACCAGGTGAGACCCTGTACTGTGTAAGAATGAATTTTCTTAATAAAATAATACATCAACATTTTGATGCAATGCAATATAGAGAGCGATGGTAGTGCCCCACTTCTCCGTTAAGCTGTTCCTCAAGCTTTCTTCCAGTCTAATTTGTCATTACTTTCATCAGCCTTTTTTAAAAACTGAAACACGATGCTTAATGTTTGTCCATATCTAAGCTATATTTCCATTTCTTTACTGTAGTAAAACTTACACCCTCTTATAATTTTAACAAAAGATATAAGACAGATTGTGTTGTTAACATTCAACAGCTACAGTTCCCATCAGGCTTTGACAGTGCTTCTGTAGTGAAGACTCATTTTGAGTCCTAAAAAAATAATTTCATCTTTATTAAAATGGAGGTGCTGTGATAGTCATTTATCTTAGAATACAGAGGAAAAAACTACAAGTGTTTTCAGACTTTATGAGAAAAGTGCCTAGTGGAACAGAGGTTAGCTTAAAGTAAGACATGAACTATCTATACTGTAAAAAGGCCCGTCTCGCTCCAAACCCTTACATATCACAAGCATGTCATTAATCAATTTTAATCATTAATCAAGGCCTGTGATTTCTAAAAATAAGAACCTACCTTTTTGGCACTGATAGTGGAGCAGTCAGTCACTATTTTGCAGAGGCACTTCTTGTGGCACACCATTTTACAATCTGTTCGACAAGATATTTTAAAATTTAATCAGTGCAGGAACTTGTTTCCTTTTTATGATGAAAGATATAATCTTAATATTTGAACAAATATACAATCAATAGACCATAAAGAAATTGTGTTTTGTCAGGGTGGTAACTCACAGCTACACATGTAGGCCTTCTCCATGCCCCAGATGTAAGAACTACACTGGTCACATGACTGCACAATGTTGACCTGATAGTTGACGAAAACATGATCCAGGGGGCTCTCCATCTAACGAAGCAGACATTCACTCAATTAGAAATCATCATCTGCATTAAATTACAAATCATTATAATAAAAATAGATACAAAATTAGGTGGAAAAAACTTTGCATACTTACACTTTTATCTTTTTTCCTCCTTTTCTTCCTAGCTTTGGCAGGCTGAAAAGCATAGACATCATAAGCATGGGTACATTATTTTTTCATATTTAGACTGAATAGACTAAAAGATAATGAATTTTACCTTTGCTGGCTCTGCCTCCTCCTTCTTCATCTCTCCTCTGATGAAGCCATCCAGCACAGACTGAAAGAGGTTAACCACAAGTTGAACCTCTCCTTTCTGCTTGTCGCCAGCCAGGTGGATCACTTTGTTTTGATAGCCTGTCATCAGACCCTTGTAGCCAATAGTGGGTTTCTAGTAAAGTTCAGAGGACAGGAAAGAAAATGAGGAAGAGGAGAGGGTGGAGTGAGTAAAAAACTCTGATAAGGATGCCATCATGTTTGTGTTATGTGCCTGCAGACAGACTCACTGGAAGAGAATACATGGCTTTGATTGTCTCTCTGAACTGCATGGTGGCTGTTACAAAGATGGCCTCTGTGGCTGACAGCGACTTCCCTCTGGAGCGGAAATCATTGACCTATAAAGGGAACACAAACAAAAATATTTTCATGGGTAAATGAGAAAATAATTTCATAAAGTAAGTGAGTAAACATTTGGGTGCCATTCACTCACTTGATTGCCCAGAAACTCGTCGAGGTGCCGCAACTCATTGGCGTTTGTGATTTCCCGATCCAGCGAGGCATTCCACTTCTCAGAGACCCGCGTGGCACGACTGATTTTTATAGTGGGGTTGCGGCCTAAACCTTTACCAGCACGGTCCCCATGTTGCTGGGAAAGAGGCCGAGATGGATGTCCGGACATTGGGGCTGAAAGGGATGAAGAATGTTTTTGTTCTTATCATGATCTACATTAAATTACCTACATTTAGCTGACACTTTACTCCAAAGCAACATAAAATTGCTATATATGTCAGAGGCCTCAGGAGCAGCTAGGGGTTAAGTGTCTTGCTCAGGGGCGCACTGGTGTCTCACAGTGGATTCAACCCGGGTCTCTCACACAAAGGCATGTGTCTTATCCACTGCGCCATCACCACCAATATATCATCATAAAAGTAATTTATATTGCAGGAGGAAAAGGTTAACATACTACTTCTCCTCCTTTTTTAAACTGAACTCAAACCTCTAATGCAGAAAGTAAAGTGCGCATGTAAAGTACCATGGAAGAAATTTGAACCTGGAGTAAAGTTACTCTGTAGGCAGTGAGTGTTCTCCTGCACGGGTCAGTATTTTGTCAGAAAGCCAACAGCAGGATTAGTTAAGGCCTGAGAATAATAGTGATAATACACCTGTGTTTTCTTTCCATTTCTCATGTCATGACTTGTGATGAAAGTGGTTTGCAGCAAGCAAGCAGTTACAGTGCAGTTTGTGTTGGGTGATAAAATGGTATTGATCAACTGAAATTGTATAATTGATCAAAATATAGACTAAATCTTTTTTATTGATGATGAAATATAATTTGGCTGGTCATTTTTTGATAAGGTATGTGCCAAAAAAACCCAATCAAATTTTAGGGGTTAAAGTTAATCTTGCCGCTCCAGTTAATCCCATAATTCTTGAGAAACCTGACAAAGACTGAACAGTCCCGTTTGTGTTATTTACCTTCCCCTCCAGTTGGCCTCTCATTGAGAATCTGAGCCAACGTCTCTACGTTGTCTGGAGTCTGGGCCTCCTTGTGTGGCCGTTTTTTCAAAATCTTGCTGAAGAAACCACCTGACCTGCAGGGCACAGCATATATACATATATATAAAAAATAAAGACTGCTCACAAACATTGTTAGGCAAAACTCATCAGTGTGGATTCACAATGTCAAATCTCCCAACTCATTCATTTCTAACAGCAGTGTGTTTTTTGTGTTTCTGACATGATGTGTGTTCTAAGTCATATGACAGTGTGTAACCCCATGGATTGTTTCTTGGTAACAGACAAAACAGATAATTTAAGTAAATAGCTAATTTCCAATTTTCAAAAATACCATCAAAACGAAATTGTCCTGACAGAGTCTGTGTTTAAAGTGCCACATATTCAAGCTCCACTCCAACAGTGTCACCGTAGCAACAATACAAATTAAAACAAATTCACCGATGCCGCCGTCTGATAAAACTCTGGCCTAGTGACTTAAGCATACGTTTCTGGCACATAAATCCATTTTAGGGGAAATTCCATCCAAATTTACGTCTGTAAACGTGCAGCACCACACAAAGAGCTGGAGATAGTTTAATTACACAATACAAAATTTTTTCCCATGAACAGTCTGACTCAAGCAGACATTGTAATTGTTTAAGATGAAACTGATTCTGATGTGAATTCTTTGCCTATATGTCTACAGGCCATTCCAGTGCAGTCCAGTACCTGTCTGGTGTGGATGGGATGGAGTGTGCAGTGTCTTGGTGACCAGAACCGTCTTGGTGTTTCTTTCTGAAGGAGTTTGCCTTTGACCCATCACCATGGCTTTCTGAGGGGGAACTCATCTGCTGAACAGAAAACAATTTATTATCATTATTACTACTATTCATATATAAGTGAATAACTGGAGCAAAAAGTTGCCGGTTAGGGCAGATTGTTACGTAAAATATCAACTGTCAAAAGTTTATATTTAAACTTCTAAAACTAGCATTTTCCCATTTCAACAGATAAGCATTTTAAATACCTCTCTGGCTGAAACAGCAGCAGCCCCTTCAGACCCTGGAGACAAACTGTCAATCGATGCAGAGGCTGTTTCACTCCTGCAGGTGAACAGGCATAAATAAATACAGATATAAATGAGATTTATTTTAATATTAATTTATTGTTGTTAAGATCTACTGTCTCTTCTAATATTAAAAAAAGTTATATTTTAGAGACAAAACTTGAGAGTAGATCTGAGAAAATGACCAGAACAGAAGACGTACAGCGCTTTTTGCCTCCTTTCCTCTCTGTTATATGGTTGAGGAGGGCTAGAAGTCTCAGAGAATTCACCATCACTCCTCCTCCCTTTCCACTTCTCTGGCTTCTCCTTAATTGCCCCAGGACGGCGATGCAGGGTTACCAATCCAGCGCCCTCGCCTAAACCGTTTCTCTCGGGCACAGGGTCAGCAGGCTGCAGGGATAACGTAGACGGACGAACAGGACCGGCAGAAGGAGGAGAAGTTTTTGCCTCCTTCTTCGTCCCTTTGTCTTCCTTCATTTTCCAGGCCACAAAAGTGTACTGGTCCAGCTCCTTGCTGTCCGCCCGCTCTTTTAACTTAGGGGTCTCCTGGTTTTTGCTCTTCGGCGGGGAAGTTTCATCCTTGCTGGCTGAGGTGGAAGCTCGCTCGGTCTCTCTCTGGTTGTGCTCCAGCCCTCTTCGTCTCCTCTGCTCTCTCTTTTCCAGGCTCCTGGATGACTGGCCCCTGTTAATAGCTGGAGCTCTCTTTTGTTCAGCATTGGAAGGCGTGAAGGTATCGCTTGGAGCTTGTTCATCCATCCCCTCATGTGAAGATGTGGGTGTAAGTGCATTAGAGGTGACCCCCTCAGAGGGCAGAAGAGGTTTTGGATCTGACTGTCCTAGTGTTTGTTTCTCCATATCCTCATCTTCTTTCTCATCCAGCTGTGGTCCAACCTCAGCCAGGGTACCGTTGGTCTCCAAATCCAGTTTTTCTCCCTGTTCCTCTTCTATATGTGAGCTTGCATTTACCTCTCTGCCCTCCTCCTCTGTCTTATGGACAGAGAGGTTTTGATCCAGCATCTCCTCTGTGACCAGCTCTATATCCCGATCCTCTCTTGTTTGAGGCTCACTTGACAGTCCTTTCTCCGCTTCCTCTCTCTTTTTCTGCGCTTTCCTGCCTGCCTCGTCTTCCTCTGCTCTCCTCCTTGCTTCCTCCTTTTCTGCCTTTCTGCTTGAATCTTCTTCCATCCTCCTCCTTTCTTGCTCCTCCTCCTCCTCTGCTCTTCTCCTTGCCTCCTCCTCTTCTTCCCTCCTCCGGCTTTCCTCTTCTTCTGCCCTCTTCCGAGCTTCTTTTTCCTCCTCCTCCTTTCTCCGTTTCTCCTCGCGCATGGACTGGCACCTGTAAGACAAAAAGCATGCCCACATGCATTTTTAAAAACCTTTTTAGAGCATGGCATGTCCACCTGTGGTCCAGTTGGCTTGTTCTCAACTGTACTTTTAATAATATATTGTCCACAGTGGCACATTGGAGTGGCTCTGTGTTGTTACCTTCTGCGTGCTGAATGTCCTCTGACTAGAGCTTGTATCTTGGTAGCACCCTGTCTTTGCCGATGGATCTCGGACCTCTGTCTGTACCCTCTCCACACAGCCTGGATCAGAGTGGCTGCACGTCGCCTTTGTTCCTCCTTGCAGTACCTGCGCCACGAACGCTAAGCAGGAGTACAAGACAGGATTAAACATGTATTATAAGTCGACAAGATATTATATTTAGTATTATATTTTAGTTCTCTCCTGAATATTAACATGGGAATATAACAAACAGAATAAATGAACTGGCATGCCAGCCCTTACCTGAATCAAGATGGCTGCCTGCCTCATGTCCAGAAACTCTTTCTTCTGCAGGTGAGCTCTGAACCAACGCTGAAGGAAGATGATCTTACGCATTACCTCCTTGTGCAGAGTGTCCTGAAGCTGCTGTCTCTCCAGCTCCTTCAAGAACACCTGAACAGACAGAACACACCCAGGTTCACATGCACAGAAGGGAACAGGAACAAATGCGGACAAGAATGTGGTTTCATTAGGTGCAGAATAAAACTCAGGAAAGTTTAGTGGTGTACCTTAGTTTTGCCTATCTGGTACGTAGTGGGCTCCAGGCCCATCTTCTTCTCAAACAACGCTGAGATGTCCTCTTTAAAGGCGGTGGCGTTCTTTGGCAGTAAAACCCCAAACTGCTCTATGAACTCCTGCAGGGATAAAACAATAATTAACACAAAGGAGAAATGAACGGACTGTTGAAGAGAGGTCCTATGTGGTAGATATGAATGGTCAAAACCTAATGTACAATATTCAGCAGTTCAGTGCTCAACATCATCATCAACATTTTTTATTATAATGGCACAGTGAGCTTCACTTCATAAAGATTTCATAAAGATATTTATGTACAGATTTGAAAGCGATCGAGGCAGGCAGCAGCTATAAGTGACTAAGGACATTGCCTTTGGGTGTTTTTGTAGTATTGTTTCATCGGCTTCTATTCAACATCAAAATATTTTTTTATTCAGTCTCTGTAAAGTGACATTATTTTGGTGTGTGATTATCACATGGATTAAGAGGAGGAACTATACAATACCTGGAATGTGTATTTGGCTCCATAGCCTGACCTCCTAATGCGAACAGTTTCCAGCATTCCTGTGTATCGCAGCTGCTGAACCACCAAGGCCTCATCCAGATACATCTCCTTCTGCTCATACACAAGGACACAAGAGGTTCGTTCTTCTCTTACCAATTAGATATAGACCAATTAAACAATGGTCATCATCAGCATAATTAAGAATTATATCATTCGCTAGGGCAGCATATTTTGTGACAAATGTCATTCTTCAGATTTTATTTTGATTCTAAAATTTTAGTCATTTCTTTAGGGTTTAAGAGGGTTTGTTTAACATAGGTGATTACAATGCATGAATTTAGACTCAAGATTTCCTCTTAATGTTTTTAAGCTGGAAGAAAACTTCAGGATTTGAATAGAAGATATTAAAGAGCACATTTACAAATGACTAATAATAACAGAGTCTTACCTTCTCAGCATTGGAGCGGATACAACGAATGAAGAAAGGCTCTGCTCTGTTCAGAGTCTCCAGGAGTTTGGTGAGAGAGGTCTGAAGAAGAGGAGGAAAGGGATTTGCTGAATGGAATAGTGTGCTTAGGCTTGTTTCTGTGTGTAATGTGCAAAATGCTGTAGGTGATGTTACCTGGAACTGGGCACTGATGCTGGGAGGCTTCTTCTTCTTGTGCACATGGAGGAGAGACTTGGTAGTGCGATCGTGCAAAGTCAGGCTCACAATGAACTTCAGAGACCGAGAATCCAGCAAACTCTATACAGCAGTAATACTGTTAGCGCATTTCCTTTTTACACTCAATCATTTTAATGAAATGACGGCAAACTAATAAAATCAAGCAGGTTGTTTCATATGACTTAAACACTAAATATTCTGTTTATCTGCACCTAAAACTTGGGGTCTTAGGTCTTTACTCGGGATTACCTTGGGGATGACCTGCCTCTGTTTGGTGCTCTTGTTTTTCCTGTGAAAAAAGGGAGAAAAGATGCAGGGTGAGCTAGAGGGACTCAAGCGATAAAAAGGCCTGTGGCAGGAGGATGGAAAAAGTAGTGGATGGAGTGCGTGAAGCCGGGTTAGTACAGACTTCTTCATGCGCTGTCAAGTCAGTGATGAAATCAAGGGGTTGCACCTGGAAAATGGAATGAATGATGGGCAGAGACAAGGGATGAATGAAGGTAAGGATGACAGAGAGGGCGGAGAGTTTGCTGCAGGAGATAAGATGTAACTCCAAACAATCAGCCCAGCGGAGACTCACCATATACAGACATTCATGCTCTCTTGCTATCATCACTATCACAAAATTGATGTTCAGACTCTCTCTGACTGCCAAACTTACTGTAAATTCATATACATATTTTAACAAGATGCTCCAACAGACCTCACATGCCAGCTACGTCTTCTGATGATGTTCATGCAGCAGTTAATGAAGGAATTCAAGAACACTAGATAGCATCTACAAACAGTTATAGTCTGCTGAAAAACGCAGAAGAGTGTTTGATGTTTCTATTCAATTAGACCACGAGATGGTAATGATCCATTGAGAAAAGTAGCTTTAAATGTGAGTTGAGGATGGTCTACTTTGTTGTTTGGGGGGAGGGGGGCAGCACGTTCTGCCTGAGCCAACTAGACTGGACTGAGAAGAGCTGTTGCCAGGTCTGTCTGCAGACTCACTGGAGGACGTGTCGAGGGAAGCGGAGGCGACCCCAGGACTGCAGCAGCTTGCGAGGGTCCTCACCGTCCAGCTGCAAGTTCTTAATGGAGCTGATGATCTCTGCATGCATGTCTCTAATCAAACCGAACACACACACACACACAACCAGTGTGGAAAAGGAAAACACAGGGGGAGTACGGGGAGCAGGAGTAGAGAGGACAAAATCCGACAAAAGGAGGAAGGAAAGAAAAAAAATGTAAAACGGAGTGTGATAGAACTCCACTGTTAGGACACCTTAGACAAAAACACACCACCACCACAGTTTCCCAAGACAAGAACACAAACTGCAGTATGGCTGGGGGTCTGAAATCAAGTGGGACTTCATGCTCTGCTCATCCATGAAGAATAACCCACAATATGTATTCTCCCATTGTTCATGTTTATGTACATGAAAACCACAAGACACACTTGACCACCCAACCATGCATGCTTTTTAAGAACAGAAAGCACACACACACACACACACACACACAAAAAGAGATTGGGGCATGTACTGCCACTGTGGTAGTTATCATGCAGAGCTGAGATGACGTTCCGTGTAGCTGGCTGTAGCTGGTCTGTTTCCATGCTGGGGTTGTTACTGGTTGTGTGATTATAAGTTGTTACTGGTGGTATAGCTGCTGGGTTTATGGTCCTTTAATTGGGGACTGGTGTTACACTGGACTCTGGGTCTGGTGAGGTTAATTTGGGAACTGTTTTGTGTCCCAGAGCTAGTCCATGCAATACTTCTCAATACTTACCAAGACCGACTATGAGAACAGAGGTCAGGCAGTGAAGGAATGGGAAATGTAGACAGTGAAATGAGTCACTGGGAATCTGACCTCTATACCTCAGTGTTTGCAGATCTGGTAGGGGTTGGATGATTTAATAATGGTAATGTGCTGGGAGGTTGAACTCAGTTCAGGTACTCGTCTATAAAAAAAACAACCCAGTAATTTTAGATCTGAAAGAAGGAGGTCAAGGTCAAGATTCATAGGGCCCAAGAATCCCAAACTATTATTCAGGGTTTGTTCCCATTCTGAGAAAGATCCCCTAATTGTTTTTGTCTATTTGACTTGGGGCCTATGTACGTGTATGAATACAAGCGTGCTTCCAAAGCTGCACAGTTGATGTAAGTAAGCCGGCTGGCTAATCAGAGTAGGCCAGTACAAACACCTTCCTGTGCTCTATAGCAAGAATAATAAATGTGAAGAAGGAGAGAGATTATCACAGCAAAAGAAAAAGATCGGGAAAAGTAACAAGGTAAAGGGCAACTCTGCTGTACTGTGTTACATCTGTGTACTGAACTTCCTCTGCTTTTATATTTAAAGAAGAAGATATTGCGACATTTAACAAGCCAGATCTTTGATAAAAAAAAAACACTTGATACATTGGTTTGGATTAAAATATATTAAATAGCTAAAGAAATTCAGATACTTTTTTAGATGGGAGCAAACTCAGAAAATGGAGCAAACCAGTATCTATTACCCCATTGAAAACATATTTCCTTCCTGCTTGGCCTCATGTCTTCATTCTTTTCTCCTGTCCACCAAATTCACTTACTTCTTACTCTCATAGCTAGCAAAGATGTCTTCAAAGGCCTCTAGTGGGCGCTCCTCTGAGTGATCAAAGCAGAAATCGAGCATAGACGCTCGTCTGTGGAGGGGAGAGGAGAGAACCGCACACACCGGGGTCACCAAAAGGTGGAGAGGATATGGGGGACTGAGATGAGGTGAAAGGGGAGTTTATCTGTCAGGGTGAATCCCAAAAGCTGTCAGTGTTTATGGATTCAGTTTGGATAAATTACAGTAACTCAGCTGAACAGATTTCAGGTGTCTGACATTGTCCTTCCTCATCTCACCACAGGATAAATGTGGACGTCCACAGTTCACCAACTGTTTGTAAGTGATTTTGTTCACCTTAAACAATGAGCATCAAACAGAAAATATGCTGCTGGGAGGTTTATAAGTTGAGGAAAGGTTGCAGCTTTATTAAGGCTGTATATTATATTGATCCAATTTTAAATAATCAGTCTGTGTTTAATGAAAGGCAAGTTAACAGAGTTATTGACCATAAATTAAACAGGACTGACAGTCTATCTCCACATCCATAGGTGCCACAGATTCCTCCAGAGGAAAGGATCTGACAGTTAGAAAACCAGCCCAGACAATAAAAAAACAAACAAGTGAGACAAGTTTCATAGTTTTATATTCAATCGTGTTCATTACTTACTTGTACATTCTGTCTATAGGGGCATTGGACCGCTGAAGCTCTCCTAAAGGAGTTCTGGAGCTTGGACGGACAACACCTAAACCAAAAACACAAACACACAATTAACACGCATTATTTAAAAACAATGTTGTAGGTGTTCAAGTAGAACAAAAATTGCTAAGGGTCACATGATTGCAGCAGTTTTTGTTGTTTTATAGTTTTTGTCTTAACTTTATTTAATCTTGCTAATCCACATAAAAAGGCTCCTACGTCAATAGGCTACGTCTGAGAGCAACAGAATAGTCTGGAGGATTAAGAATTGCACGGAAAACAAAAAAAAATCCTATGTTTCTCAATATTTCTCTCTGTGCTGACCTGAGAAATACATTTAATTTCATCTACTTATAATGAAAACCCTATACTTTTCCTGTTAGTACTACCTTTAAAACAATTCTGACTGAAGAAACAAGAATGATAGTCTTTGTTTAGCATTAGCATAATTCAGATAAGACTAAATATTAAAAGATTATTTCACCTGGGATGGCCTGACGCTAACACGCTGATAATGTACCTGAAGTTTTGGCGGCCCAGGAGCGGCCAGCTTCGTTAAAAGCAGCAATGCCTCTGACTGTGGCACGCAGGATGCCCCATCTAAACATAGCCACTGGGTCCATGCCGATGAGCTGTCGCACATATGCACGGTCGCTACTCCGCAACAATGCCACAATGTCGGGACGCATGTGGTCAGTGTTCTTCTCCCGGAAATCCTGGCAAGGTTGAATATATCAAGAACATTAAATACGGCACCATCCGGTTATATATTACACTAACTATGTCTCAAACTCTTGTGCTTATGTTACTTGACATCACCGCTGTCCGTCCTCCTCACCTTGATTTGATATTTGACCTTCCCAGCAAAGTGTTGAATGACGAAGGCAGGCTCCATGACTGGTGTGGGTACAAAGTATTTGTTCCCCTGGTGCTGCTGCTTGAATTTGGCCAATAATGTCTCATCTGTGGCATGAGGGAAGCTGGAGCACAGGCACAGAGGGACGGAGAGATGAAGGGAGGATGAATAGAAAGAGAGGAAAAGAAAATTTGTCATTCCTACTTGCAACCATAGGACATCTTATCATCATCATCTTCTGCAGCTGTTCTTACTTGCTCTCCTCATCCAACAAGTAGAGCAGGCCAGTGGGTTTCTTGCTGATGAGGTGGATACAGCCCACATTGTCTGTGTAGTCTATGTTGTGCCAGGTGATTCCCTCTGCTTGGTACTCCTCCTGGATGAGACCAGACATATCAGAGAATAAGCTCAAAGGTAAGATCTAGTCATGTGACTTAATGACTTAACCCATTGATCTCAAATGCAAAACAGTGACTGATACATCCAGAACAGAACATTTTTTATTGTATATGCTAAAAAGATGCAGCAATTTTCCCAGTAAAGCTTGACTAAATGACTAAATATTTTAACAATAAATTTAACTTTTAATCTGTATTCCTGTAAACACCCAGAACTCTAAAGGATAAGATAAACTAACATGAACTTGCATGCATCATTTTCTCCCTTCAGAGATCAGGAAATGTTTGGATGAGTCACCATTTAAACAGTCGTTATTATAAACACAGAGAAGAGAACAGACTCATAAGTTTGAATCACAAGGGGAGCAAATG